>JADLZL010007169.1:0-18922 GCA_015844335.1 Chrysopogon serrulatus
ACTAAGCTTACAAATATCTGGTCCTGGTGGAACAGCAGACTTGACTAGCGCTTTTGTTTAAAAAATATGGTTCGAGTATATACATGCAAATTAAGAGTTGGAACAGAGCGAGCATTTTATTTCAAACTTAGGCAAGACAGTTGCCAAATTAATTTATTATTAGAAGGAAATTAGGAAAGCACATTTATTTCAAAAAAAAATTAGGAAAGCACACAATAAACATGGGAGAAAAAAACAACAATATCAACAACAACAACGACGACAACAAAAACACGACAAGACACAACCCCTAGATGCCATGGCCTCAGTGGAGCTGGTTTTCTTTCTTCTCGGAAATAATTCAGGAGGGACTGCCTGTTAAGCCACTTTTCTGGCAATCGTAGCAGCTACAAATGAGCCCTTACAAATGAGGTATAATTATTCATGGGTTAGTGCTTTGACAGAAAACTTTTGTCGATCTCATGTTTCGCATAAATAAAGTTTAAAAAGCAAACCAATATAATGGCTAATATCAGAACGAAGGTGCTTATTCCACTGACTAGAGGTAGTTGTTAGGGAGGGTTCATCATGTCATCACTCTTCACTCGTCAAATATAATTAATCAGCACGTGATGACCCTAGCTACCAAAGTCCTCAACTTATGGCACATTATTCAGAATGCAAAGCGGCATTCCACACGGGTAAAACAGCTGAATTCCGGTCGTTGGAAGCTTCCCCGCGCTGCAGAAGGCAAGTGAGACTGTGACAGGCGACGACAACATCCTCCGTCAGTTCCCCAGCGCGGCAGCAGCATCCACAACAACTTGAAAATTAAGCTGCCTGATTATTTGATCCCCCGCGTTTAGCCAGGCATGATGATGATTAGACTCGGACAGAACAGAATCAGCAAACGGCCGGCACACCAATTAAATCGAAGCAGCGCGAATATATGGCACAGGAGGGACAGGGAGCACAGCTGCTTAAATTGGAACAAAATCCATCGCGAGCCAACTCGAGATTAGATTCTAGATATATGAAATATGATGACTGATAGAATTAATACTCTTCTACTACAGTAGTACAATGCATGCAGGTGTTTCTAATTCCCTGATGATCCTCCTCCACGTACGACGATGGTTGGTGATGACTCGGTGTGATGGCGCCAACTCAACCGATGGATTACATCATACCTTGCTGCTCACGCGAAATCAACAAAGGTTACAATTCTTTTTTCCTTTTGATTCAGGACTGGTATATATGCAGCCAAGAATATATATACTTGGAAGTGTGGTAATCGCCTAGTTAATTAGCTATACATCCTCTCGTCACCGTCTTGATGCATTGACAGGGGGAACTCTACTGAACCTTGCTTGGACCTGGCCTCACAAGTCAAACAAAAAGATTGATCAAGATCCTAACGTAACAAATTGGTCGCCAGCATAAGGTTGTTGGTTCATTCTATAGTCTACATCTTGACTTGAGATCATTTCTAGGGAAAGATTCATTTAAGTATCCAATTCCATATTTTAGTTAGGAACAAGCAAGAGCATTCTTTTAGTGTTTAACTTGTGCAACTTCGTTTCTCTCTGCCTTACCTATATTTGTTCACCTCTATTATGTTAGCTATATATATATAGCACGCCGTTGAAATGATATTTTTAGGTTAACACTATCAACATCTGTAGCGACATGCCAGCAGAGGAATGTGATGCATGTCTCCATTAATTTTAGTGATTGTTACTTGATTGGCCAATAAATGTTTTTCTTAATTTATATTATATATCGGCGTCGACGCGTTCGGGTATTATAAAATCCTCTTCCCGTTAGCTTAATGAACAAGATTTAGCCAGTGATGATGCTCCTGTCCATTCACAACATCTAATCATGCCGTTATGACGTTATATATACAATCCATCGCTTTTGAAAGCGTGCGTCCAGTTTTTTCGTTAGATGACACGTAGCTTTCCCGCCTTTTCTTTCTTTCTCTGCCTCCTCCTGCTTTTCTTTTGTACTAGTATCTACCTCCTCCTGAGGAGTAGGACAGTCACTCTCCGGTGTTGTTTGGAAGCAACTTTTCAAGGGACGTCACCTCAATAAGCCAAGCAATGCAATTGGGTGCATTTCCTACCTAAACATATCAAGGTGAAAGACACCCTAACTTTTGAATAGACCTGAAACCTCATTTCTCACCTCAAAAGTCAAAGCAAATAATTCATCTAGCCTTGAAAGTACTGCCTAAAATCAAAAGTAAAAATGGAACCAATTGCTCTGAAGTGCACTTGAAGTTCCACTGATTTTTTTCTCTCTTGTCAAAAATTTAGCTTTTCAATTCATTTGCATAATCTTGCCACTTAGTCCAATGCTCTTTGTTCAAGATGAGCCAAAGGTGCGCAGCCTTCGACAATAGCACTAGTACACAAACTATGTCTATTGACAATATAAATTGGTTTCTACTGACAATAGTTTTGACCGTCGGTGTGAAAGACTTGTCAAAAAAGGGTATTTTCATTTACGGTCATTTTATATCACTAGTGTAAATGGTTTCTACCAAAACAAGCCTATTTAGTACTCCCTCTGCTCCAAATTATGTCTTTTTGACTTTTTTGGTTCATTCATAGTAAGAAGGTGTGGCTTTGGACACCAAACTCTTCCATGACGCCCTTCTTCTTATAGCGTAGGTAAGTGATCAATACAGACAAAAATCACACTCATTGGATCCATCCTGATATGATTGGGCGATTTGCACGTTTCCCTTACTATGTATCTAGACATATTGTTATACTAGATACATAGTAAAATAGATAATGTCGGGGACCAAGATGCGGGGCCCCCTAAAGAAAGCCCAACAAACGCAAAACTTCGGCCCAACAGGCCTCCCACCACTCCATTTGAGGCTGCGTCACCGAGGAGAGCAGAGGCGCAACCTCGAGCCCCGCCCGAGCCAAGTCCGCCAAAGGGCTCGGTGGAGGCCCGCTCTCCGCCTCGCCCGAGCCCCCATCGGCCGAGGCCTCGGACGAGCCCCATTTCTCCGTCTCGCCCCGAGCCCGGTGCTAAGGCCTCGGACGAGACGCGCCGCGCTTATCGGTCAAAGCCAGATCCCTGACTTGACGTGTATCTGCCGCCCGCCTTCCCACAGTGGATATCGGGATGGCGCTTAGCCCCTGGCAGGGAATGGGAGCCGACCTGTCACCACTCTGCACCTCTGCGCCCGCGCTCACGATTACGCAATCCCTACAGTGGCGGCCATGCCTGCCACAGGGCGCCATGCTGACTGACCCTGTCAAAGGTCCCATCACTGGAGTCCGAATACGGAGCATTGAGTACCCCGGGCAGGAGCACAGTGCCACCCTTGTACGGCGGCCGGGTCTTCCGGTGCCCCAGCCGCTGTGCACCCAGGCTTCCAGAGCCGGGGCGGGCGGAGATGGCCCCATGCGTTGTATCTCTACGACGGCCACGCCGTATACGACAACGATGCCGCGGACCTCAGAGGCCCGGACCAGGAGGAAGTCAAAGCTACAGTGCCTGGACGTGCTCATTATGACGCCCATGTAAACCCCTGCAGAGGCAGACGTCCCCTCCTTCGCCAAGATCGAGGAGCCGACTCACGTAACGGCGCCCCGCCATCGGCGGTCGGCGCCGTGCGGAACAGGGCCGCCGCCCTCACCAGGGCCTCGGCATAAGGGAAGAAGGAGTCCACCCTCCACCTGGTGCTCAGGCTCAGGGGAGGCATGCAGATCTTCCTCCAGACCAACAGAGGCTCATCTTTGCTGGCGAGTAGCTGGAGGATGGCCGCACCCTTACGGACTACAACATCCAGATGGAGCCCCGAGGCCTCGGCGGGATGAGGCGGCGCCCACCACCGTCTTTCCTATTCAAACAGCATCTTTGCTTTGGGGGCCGTCCCTACTCCCTTTCGGCTATAAAAAGGGAGAGCGGGGGGGTCGTGGAAGAGGCAGAGAGAAAAACACAACCTAGCAAGTCTAGCAATCTCCTTGGCACACGGCCACTCATTTCTCACGAGACTTGGGATAGTTCCCTCTCTCCACCGGCTTGTACACCCTACCTACGAGGCACCTTGGTGCGGGGATAATACAAATCCTTCTTGTGTTCTTCTTGCACACCATTCGGGGTTGGGAGCACGCACGCAAATTCACTCGTTGGTGCTAGGACCGCCAGTTTGAGCACCGACAGTTGGCGCGCCAGGTAGGGGCAGTGCGTGTTTTTCACCTCTTTTCCCGCGGAACTCCCGGATGGCCGGCGGGCGTGACTACATCCCGCGGGGGCGCCGACCCCGACTCCCCCCCCTCCGCCAGGCCTGAGCCGGGAACCCGGATCCGGTTCGGTGAGCTTGAGTTCGTGTCGGCGGAAACCGTTCGACATGGAGCTCCTCCCGACCGGGTCTCGGGGGGCCCCGGCTCGCGGCACCGGCGGATTCATCGCCCGACCCAGCGCGGCGCACGGTGGCGCACGCTTCCGTCGTGTGCGACGGACTCCCACGGCACCGGAGGCCTGGAGGAGGGTATCGCGGCACTGCAGGCGGGTGGCGCCGCTCAAGGCGCCGTCCGCCGCCACACCTGCCATTCGGCATGACCGACGTCGCCTCTACGAGCGCGGCGCTGGTTACCACCGCCATGGAGGCACGGAGGAGACGTCCACGTCGCCGGAGACGCCCCACAGAGCACTCCAGCGCGGACATCCCCGACGGATCCATCCACGCCTACGAGGAATGGTTGATCAGGGAGGAGGAGCGGCGGCGCCATGGCGGCACACGCTACCTCCATCCGATCCGGCGATACCTCGAGGAAACGGCGCCCAGGGGATTCAACCCGGAGCACTCCTATGTTTTTGGCAGCCCCGATTCCGACTCCTCAGGCGACATGTACGACCCGACGCGCGAGTGCTTCCACGTGGAGGTTCACGACCTGAGCCCCAACGGTCGCGACAGCGACGACGAGGAGCGGGATCGTGACCCTAGGCGTGCTCCCGGGACTACACCGGTGGCTGCGACACCGGTGGATCCCAACACCTCCCGACCACAGGGAGAGCGAACCCCGCCACCAGTAACCACTCCAAGGGCGGAGGATCCGGCAACCGCGCCCCGGGGGCCGCCCCGGCACACCGCCGAGCAGATCCGCGACCTCAGGGCCAAGCTCGACCACGACCGTCTTCAGCTGCAGCAGAAGATAGACGAGCTCGAGCGTGGCTACCATGCGGTGCTCGACACAAGCCCCGCGGCGCGACAGCGCGCTCGCGACGTCCATCGGAGGATCGTCAATGATGAAGGGGGCGAGCGCCCCCCCCATCTTCCAGCGAGCAAGCCAGAACGTCGCGGCTGCAGCCCTGCTTCTCCAAGCAATGCCAGAACCCTCCACCCCGGAGGGGCGTCGTATTCGCAATGAGATGCGGGACTACATCGAGACTGCTGCGGTCCAGTAGGCTGAGAGCTCAGCCTCACGCCACCGCGCACAAAATGATGAGGAGCCCGGGGACGCTCCTCGGGAGGAGCGCGAGGCCTCGGTCCATCAGGAGCCTTCGCGAAGACCGGCCCGTGGCGCATCGGGACAACCGCGGCGGCCTCGGCGACGGCGACGCGCGCAACATCGTTAGGGAGGCAAGGGCGTGGGACCCACGCGACCGTCGGCCGCGCCCGAGGGTGGCCGCGCGACCTACGGCGATGACGCGGCGACGACGCGGACCCCCAGGCCACGCCTTGGTAGGGGAGATCCGCAGCGCCGGTTCCCCTTCCGGTTTCGCCCGGCCGCCAACCTCACCAAGTACTCGGGGAGCCGAACCCGAGGTTTGGCTCAACGACTACCGTCTCGCGTGCCGGGTGGGCGGGGCGGACGATGACAAGCTCATCATCCGCAACCTTCCTCTTCATCCGGGCGGCGCCGCTCGGGCCTGGCTGGAACACCTTCCGCCCGCATGATCTGCGACTGGGGCGACCTAGTCAAGGTCTTCGTGGGCAACTTTCGGGGCACATACGTGCGCCCAGGAACTCTGGGATCTCCCGTTTGCCGCCGAGGAAGCCCGACGAAGTCACTCCGCGACTTCATCCGCCGCTTCTCCAAGAAGTGCACCGAAGCTGCCTAACGCCGCCAAGACCGCCATCATCGTAGCGTTCCTTGACGGGACGACTGCAAGGAGCTGGTCCACGAAGTTAGGCCGTAAGATGCCTTCCACCGCTAACGAAGTTGTTCGAGGTGGCCACCAACCGCGCCTCCCGGCGAGGAGGCGGTGGGGGCCATCTTCGCGGTGCCGTCGGCAAGGGAAAGCGTATGATGAAGGAGCGGACGCGCCGCAAGCCGTGGGCCGAAGAAGAGCAAGAGGAGGAAGCAGAGGCAAGCACGGCAGAAGGAGGAGGAGGACTCCGAGGACGAGCTCGTTGCCGCCGCTGAACGCAAGGCACCCCGAGGGCCCGGGGCCCGGGCGTTCGATGACATGCTCAAAAACCGTGCCCTTTCCACAAATTCCCGTTAAGCACACTATAGGGAGTGTGACTTGGCCTACAGGTTCTACCAGAAGCTACCTCCGCCCGAGGACAAGAGGAAAAAAGAGAAGGAGGATGAAGGCAAGGGAGACGGGTTCCCGGAGGTCCGCGACGTCTTCATGGTTATTGGAGGCCTCTCGGCAAACCTCACCCCACGCCAGATCAAGCGTGAGCGCCGAGAGGTGTTCTCGGTGCGCCCGGCCACGACGCAATATCTCCCGTGGTCGGCCGACGCCATCACCTACGGCATCGACGACCATCCGCTCTACGTGCCGAACCCCAGAAGGTATCCGCTCGTGGTGGACCCCGTCGTCGGCAACGTGCGACTCACAAAGATGCTGATGGACGGCGGTAGCGCCCTCAACATCCTCTACTCTGAGACCCTCAGCCTTCTGGGCATGGAGCGCCCTCAACTCCGACCCTCCAACTCCCCCTTTCAAGGGATCGTGCCGGGCAAGCGGGCTTGGCCCCTCGGGCAGATCGATCTTCCCGTCGTTTTCGGGACGCCATCCAACTACCGCAAGGAGGTCATCACCTTCGACGTGGTTGACTTCCGAGGGGCCTATCATGGCATCCTTGGACGTCCTGCGTACGCGAAGTTCATGGCGGTCCCAAACTACACGTACCTCCTCCTCAAGATGCCGGGCCCCAACGGCGTCATCACCGTCGGCTCCTCCTACGAGCACGCGTTCAACTGCGATGTAGAGGCGATCGAGCACGCCGAGGCCATGGCCGTCTCCGAGGCTCTCGACTCCAAGCGTCACGCCGGCACCTTCGAGCCGTCCGATGGGGTGAAGGAGGTCCCACTTGACCCCTCCACCCCATCCGGCAAGACGGTGAAAATCTGCGCCTCTCTTGACCCCAAATAGGAAGCAGTGCTCGTCGACTTTCTCCGCGCGAACGTCGACATCTTCGCGTGGAGTCCCTCGGACATGCCAGGCATTTCGAGGGATGTCGCCGAGCACTCCCTTGGCATCCGGGCCGGGTCCAGACCGGTGAAGCAGCGTCTGCGCCGATTCGATGAGGAGAAGCGCAGGGCCATCGGCGAGGAGGTGAACAAGCTTTTGGCGGCCGGATTCATCAAGGAAGTGTTCCACCCCGAGTGGTTATCTAATCCTGTAATGGTTAGGAAAAAGAGTGGGAAATGGAGGATGTGTGTAGACTACACTATTTTAAATAAAGCATGTCCAAAAGTCCCTTTTCCTTTACCACGCATCGATCAGATAGTTGACTCCACCTCGGGGTGTGAGCTCTTATCCTTCCTTGATGCCTACTCCGGCTACCACCAAATAAAGATGAAGGAGTCCGACCAGCTCGCGACTTCTTTTATCACCCCCTTCAGCATGTACTGCTACGTGACGATGCCCTTCGGGCTCAGGAACGCAGGGGCCACGTACCAGCGGTGCATGCAGAACGTCTTCGGCGACCACATCGGCGAGACCTTAGAGGCCTATGTCGACGACATCGTAGTCAAGACCAAGAGGGACGACGACCTCATCTCTGATCTTGAGATTGCTTTTCAGTGTCTTAAGGCCAAGAGCGTTAAGCTTAATCCTGAGAAGTGCGTCTTCAGGGTACCCCGAGGCATGCTTCTTGGGTTTATCGTCTCCAAGCGCGGTATCGAGCCCAACCCGGAGAAGGTGACTGCGGTGACAAGCATGGGGCCAATCAAGGACCTGAAGGGCGTGCAGCGAGTGATGGGCTGTCTCGCGGCCCTCAGCCGCTTCATCTCGCGGCTCGATGAGAAGGGCTTGCCCCTGTATCGCCTCCTGAGAAAGTCCGAACGCTTCTCCTGGACCGCTGAGGCCTAGGAGGCCCTCAACAAGCTCAAGGCTGCCCTCACCAACGCCCCGATCCTCGTCCCGCCTGCCGAGGGCGAGCCACTCCTCTTATACGTCGCCGCGACAACTCAGGTAATGAGCGCGGCCGTCATCGTTGAAAGGCAGGAGAAGGGCCACGCTCTACCAGTCCAGAGGCCGGTCTACTTCATCAGCGAGGTGCTGTCCAAAACCAAGGCCCGCTACCCGCAGATCCAGAAGATGCTCTACGCGGTGGTCCTAACGCGGCGCAAGCTCCGGCACTACTTCGACGCTCACCCCGTGACGGTGGTTTCTTCCTTCCCGTTAGGGGAAATCCTCCAGAACCTGAAGGTCTCGGGGCAGGTCGCCAAGTGGTCCGTCGATCTCATGGGGGAGACCCTCTCCTACGTGCCAAGGAAGGCCATCAAATCTCAAGTCTTGGCGGACTTCATCGCGGAGTGGACCGACACTCAGCTACCACCACTCCAGCTCCAGGCGGAGTGCTGGACGATGTACTTCGACGGGTCCTTGATAAAGACTGGAGCCGGCGCCGGCCTCCTCTTCATCTCTTCCCTCGGGGTGCACATGCGGTACATAATCCGCCTAAACTTTCCAGCATCAAACAACATGGCGGAGTACGAGGCTCTCCTCAACGGCCTGAAGATCGCCATCGAGCTAGGAGTCAAGCGCCTCGACGTCCGAGGCGACTCACAGCTCGTCATCGACCAGGTCATGAAGGACTCGAACTGCCACGACCCCAAGATGGATGCGTACTGCAAGGCGGTGCGCGCTTTGGAGGACAAGTTCGACGGCCTCGAGCTCAACCACGTCGTCCGAAGGCATAACGAAGCCGCCGATGAACTCGCCAAGATCGCCGCAGGCAGAGCCCCGGCTCCCCCCGACGTCTTCACCAAGGATCTTGCGGCTCCCTCCGTCACCCTCGGCGGGCAGGAGGAGGCCTCGGAAGGACGATCCGACACCCCCTCGAGGGCTGAAGGAACGTCCAAGGCTACCTCCGCATCCGAGGCATCCTCGGCGCTGGGTGCCGAGGTCATGGAGATCGACGGCAAGGGCCTAGACTTCGACCCCAGGCCGGATTGGAGGAAGCCGCTCCTCGACTGGATAGTCCGAGGAGTGCTCCCCCAGGACTTCAACCAGGCTCGGCGCATCGCGAGAAGAGCCAAGACCTTCGTCGTCATCGAAGACGAGCTCTACAAGCGAAGCCCCTCGGGAGTCCTGCAGCGATGCATCACGGCCAAAGACGGCCTGGCGCTCGTCCGTGAGATTCATGCTGGCGTCTGCGGCCATCATGCCGTACCTCGCACCCTCGTCGGCAACGCTTTTCGGCAAGGGTTCTACTGGTCAACCGCAGTCGCTGACGCCACTGAGGTAGTGCGCACATGCGAAGGGTGCCAATACTACGCCCGACAAACGCACCAGTCGGCTCAAGCGCTCCAGACCATCCCAATCACATGGCCTTTTGCTGTGTGGGGCCTGGACCTGGTAGGACCCCTCAAGAAAGCGCCCGGGGGCTTCACGCATCTGCTTGTCGCCATCGACATGTTCTCCAAATGGATCGAGGCACGCCCCGTCACCAACATCCGATCTCAGCAGGCGGTGCTCTTATTCACCGACATCGTCCATCGGTTTGGAGTCCCAAACTCCATCATCACCGACCATGGCACTCAGTTCACAGGGGCAAAGTTCTGAAATTTCTGCGACGAGCATCAGATACGCATTGTCTGGTCCTCGGTGGCGCACCCCCAGACGAACGGCCAGGTGGAACGGGCGAACGGGATGATACTGCAGGGTCTAAAACCTCGGATCTTCAACAAGCTGAACAAGTTCGGAAAAAGGTGACTCGACGAGCTGCCCTCGGTCCTCTGGAGTTTGAGAACGACGACGAGCAGAGCCACAGGGTTCACTCCCTTCTTCCTGGTATACGGCGCCGAGGCTATGTTACCCACTGACTTGGAGTTCGGGTCTCCGAGGCTCAAGGCCTACGATGAGGTGCGCAATCAGGTGGCGCGGGAGGACTCGCTGGACATGCTCGAGGAAGCTAGGGACACCGCCCTTCTACACTCGGCAAGATACCAGCAGTCTCTCCGGCGCTACCACGACCGCTGACTCCGGATCCGAGACCTCAAGGAGGCGACTTGGTGCTCCGACTCCGCCAAGACAACAGAGGCCGCCACAAGCTCACGCCACCCTGGGAGGGGCCCTTCGTCATCGCGGAAGTCCTCAAGCCGGGCACCTACAAGCTGGCCAACGAGGAGGGCGAAATCCTCAACAACGCCTGGAACATCCAACAGCTACGTCGCTTCTACCCTTGAATTTTTCAAGCATTGTACACACGCTTTGTACCTTTGACTAGACGAATTTAAGTTCTTGGGCATCTTCCCAAGACTTTCCATTCTGTCCTCAAAAGGGCTTAGGGAGACTTGCTTTTGACTTGTCAAAACCAAGCCTCCCTCTGGGGGGTAAAGAGGGGGAACCCCTCCTGGAAAGCACCCCGCAAAAACTCCTTTTCGTTTTTTCTGGCTATTCTTCGTAAAACTCTATGTTTCCGAAGGATTCGCATACTTAGTTAAAGGCACGACCGAGAGTACCCCGAGGCCAGAGGCAGCCGAGCCGTGAGGCCACCTACGCCCGAGCGCTATGGTACCTCCACTCACAGCCCTCAGCCACAAGGGGGACTCCGAGCCTCGCGGGGAAATCGCTTATTACGAAAAGACAACGGGGCCGTGACAATCAACGCGACCCCTACCTTCGGCTAAAGGGCGACTTACGGCTGCAAAGCCTCCCCCAACTAAGTAACGAACACCACGGAAGGGAAACATAGAAACAATAAAAGAATAAGCATAACAAACAGAAGACCTCGACGGGCCAGAGTCTTAGCCAACATAGACAAAACAAAATCCTAATCCAGTTTGTTTTTACAAGGGCACACTTGGCCCGAATCGCAGAAATTACTGGGGGGCGTCCGGCCCCCCTCTGGCCCTGGCATCGGCATCGGCAGCATCGGCCCCCTCGGCAGCCTTAGGTAGGATGGCCGCCTGGAAGTGGTCAACCCGGCCAAGCAGGCGTGGCCTCTTCCCCCGATGAAGCGCCTCGGCGAACACCTCCTTTTTCATGGCCCTCCTCCTCCTCGGCAAGAACGACAAGCCCCTCGGAAATCTTGGGGAGGTCGAGGTCGTAGTGGGAGAGGGCTATCGCCCGAGGTGTGCGACACGCCGGTCCGGAGGCCGGACTGGCCGGCGGCGGACACGCGTCTCCGCTTGCACAGGCAACGCTTCGGAGCGGCCCGGTGGAGGCTACCGGTAGGCTCGCCCGGCCTCGGCCGCCCGTGCGAGCGGCTTCGACCTTCTTCTTGAGGCGTCGAGCTGCGCCTTGGCCAGAGGAGGAGTAAGCGCTGGCTGCGCGACAAAGGGCTGTTGCTTGCTCCGGCGTCTTCTTCTTCAGCTTCGCATCCGCCCGGGGGTCAATCTCCGAGCAGCAGAGCAAGGATACGTCGCCCAAACACAAACTTACCTTTCGTTTGCACTATCTCCTCCGCCAGCTGCGCCTGGAGCCCGTTGACCTCGTTCAGCGCTTGACCGAGCTCGGCCCGCATCATCGTGGCATCATTGACAAAGAGCTGGTGATCAGTATCCATGTTCACCAGGTTCTCCGTCAATGTCCCAATGGTGCCGGACGACTCGACAAGCGCCGTCCTCATCCCCTCCTTCTCGGCTCGAAGCCGGTCGAGCTCCGAGGAATGCTCCCGAGCCCTGAAGGCCTCAACCTTCAGGTCCGAGACAAGGAGGCGGAGGTCGGCGTTCTCCTCGCTCCGGGCGGCTAACTCGACACGCAGCCGGTTCGTCTCCTGCCGCTGGAGGAAGAGGGCCTCGTCGAGGCCGCCCCGCAGTCAAAGGAACTGCGATTTCTCCCGGGAAAACTTTGCCAGCTCCTGTGACAACCGAGGCCAAAAGATTAACCATCTCCATGTCAAGGTAAGGGATCAAGCGTTTATAGTACCTCCAACAGGCCCGGAAGGTCCCTTGAGAAGATCGGCGAGAGCAGTCGAAGCAAGTCGTTGGCCGACTGAATGTACTTGCCGGTCTGCTCCCACCGAGTGCGTTCCAGGGCATCGTCCAGCACGTAGACCGACCGGCCCTCCGGGTCCCGGCGGTCCGACCAGACGATCCGTGGGGGCCCCTCCCGAGGCAGGCCAAGTGAACCACCTCCCGGTTCGAGGCCCCTGGGTGGGCACCACGGACGATGATGGCCGCCGCTGGCGGAGGAAGCCTTGTCCACGACGGCCGCCTTTTCCCCCCGAGGGGCAGCCTCCTCCGAGGAGGGGATCTCCACCACCTCCACGAGGCGCTGCCCGGGATGGGCTGGGCTCCTCCTCCATGACCACATCGGAGGCGGTCGCTGTGGCAGCGCCACGACGGCTTCCACGGCGGGTATCGCCGAGGCTCCTCGCACTGTGAGCCCGCTGCTTCCTCTCCGCCATGGGCGGGGTAGCTCCCCCGGTCGCCGACGCCGACCGCTTTTTTCCGCCGACGACGGCGACGCCGCCACAGAGGGCAGGCAGCAGGGGCGCCGCCACCCTAGCCCGAGTTTCCACCGGCGCAGAAAGCGTGGCGGCGGAGCGGGCCGCCTTACGTTTTTGACTACAGATGCAAAAAGAGCGTAACTTAAGAGGACGAAAAGAAACAACGGTGAACGGAAAACTTAAAAAGGAGGGACGCTTACCCACTAAGCGGCGGTTTGGAACGGCCGGCTCACCGGAGCCGTGCCCGTCGGGGCACCGACCTGAGGTGTCCCTTGGCCCACGCGACGGGGTCACGGGGCACGGGACGCCGAACCTCCAAAGATCGCCGCCTCCTCGACGAGGTCCGCGCGCCACCCTCGGTGGTCCTCCCGCCACCTCGGGCCTCCGGGGTGTGTCCAAGTCACCCCGACCGGGCTCGTCGGGCGCGGGGACGACTCGGGAGAGACCTCACCCCTCCCGACGGGTCACGTCTCCGGAAGCCCCGGGCTTAGCACGCTGCCCCGGGCGCCGACGACGCCGAGGCCGAGGGCTCTGGCGCCGGTCTTCTCCTGCCCCGCTTTGCCGGGGCCGGGGACCGGAGGTGAACCAACGACTCCTTTCGCCTCTCGTCCTCCATGAAGCCGAGGGAAGTCGTAGTCCTCCTCGTCATCCTCATCATCGTCATCAGCGCCGCTGGAATCAGAAGGGGTCGGCTCTCGGTGGAGTCCCTACGGGCGCCTTGCCTTCTCCGACTCATCTCGGTCTCCCCTGTGGACATTCTTGTCCTTCTTCTTCTTCTTCTTCTTCTTCTTCTTCTTCTTCTTCTCCCTCTGCCTCTCCGCGAGGGCCTTGTTCTTCTCTTTCTCCGTGGAGATGGGGGGTTTGGGCGCTTTCAGCTTCCCGGCCAATCCCTGCGAAGAAAGGAACAGGATGAGGACAGAAGGGGAGAGGCGAGCAACGACCGACCACGTGCGGCCTCAGAGACTCACCACGGAGATGGCATCTGGATGGGGACGCATCGTGACCTTGTAGAGGCTGGAGACGTCCGCCACCGACGCCGCCTTCTTGGTCCGATCGATGATCTCGTCGTGCTCGAGGTCGACGGACGACATCCTCGTCCCGACCCAGGGGCTGTCCTCCCTCATGTCAAAGAGGCAGAGCCGCCTCTTCATGAGGGGCAGGACTCGCCGCCTGCCGCATCCAACCCCTTGTGGGTCAGCATCCTCAAGGCACGGAATGCCTTCTCCAGCGGGATGGTCCTCCCAGGGACGATCTCTTCCTTCCACCTCGCGGGCTCCGCGTGGAACACCCTCCCGGTGTAAGCGGGCAGATGGCCGTGCTCGTTCCGGAGGTAGAACCATTTCGCACGCCAACCACGGTTGGAGGTGTTGAGCTTCACCGGGATGTATGAATCCCGGAGGTGCGACCGCAACTGCAACATGCAGCTGCCGGCGCGGACGGCCGTCCTCTTCCCCTTCTCAACGCCCTTGAGGTAGAGGGCGCCCTCGAAGAAGTAGAGCCAAAGGTCCCAGTGGGCCTCGACCCCGAGGAAGCCCTCACACAGGGCGACGAACACCGCCAGGTGCGTGATAGAGTTGGGGTTGAGGTGCTACAGCTCCAGGCCGTAGTACTCGAGGATGGCCCGCATGAATCGACCCACCGGCATTCCGAACCCGTTCTCATGGAACGCCGTGAAGCTCACGACATACCCCGAGGCGGGTGCGAGTCGGATGGTCGGCCGGCGGGGACGATCCACTCCGGCGAGGCGACGCCGGGCGCAGGGACGAGGCCCCCTCCC
Organism: Chrysopogon serrulatus; assembly: GCA_015844335.1. Taxonomy (NCBI): domain Eukaryota; kingdom Viridiplantae; phylum Streptophyta; class Magnoliopsida; order Poales; family Poaceae; genus Chrysopogon; species Chrysopogon serrulatus. Next base: position 14,586 of record JADLZL010007169.1, read on the forward strand.
CCCCACGGCGTCACCGGCCCGACACCGCCACGGGCTCGTCTCCCCACTCCTCCACGCCGATGATCTCAGGCCTCAACGCCATGGCAACGGTGGGCGGGGCGGGTGCAAGCAAGTTTTTTCTCTCTCTGCTCCTTCTTTCTCCCTCAGCAGCGCTCGAGCAGACGGTAATGGCGGAGGAGAACAGAGGTGGAAGCAAAGGCGGAAGGCGAGAAGGAAGGCGGGGGCGCCGCCGCCGACAGTACTTATACCCGGCGTGTTTCCCTTCTTTGCATTAATTGCGTATCAACCCACGATACGCCGTAATCGATAACACCGCGACGCGACCCGAGGCGACGGCACACGAGCGGCAGCGGCCGCACGGGTCCGGCGGGCCACGCAAGGCGGCTCGCCCCGCACAAAGATCCGCGCGCGGGCGAGGCCCGCTCGCCACCCACGCCCAGCGTGGCCAAAGAGAAACCTGGCGCCGCACATCACGTCCCAATCGGGGACCGCACGCCACACCGCCACGGCTTAATCGCCACGACGGGAAAGTGGGGCCCGCCACTCCTCCTGCGCGGCACTCCACATCCCCGCCACGCAAGCCTGAAAAAGCGCGCCCACATCCCACGATGAGGCGAAACGGGATTTCCTTCTCTAGGAAGGAGAGGGGCGACGCCCATTACGTCCGGAGGAACGGAGGTCGGCCATCTCGTGGTTTCCCCGGACAGCCCACCTCTGGGCAACAGAGTTAAGGGGACAGCTCGGGACGGCCTCATATTACGGCCCCGGCCCCACGTAAGCGGGGGCCGCCCCTCGCAAAGAAGATCCGAGGCCATGGCATGGCGCCGAGGGGGGATCCCGCGTGGGAGTGCATCGAGCCCCTCGGGACCCTGCAGACGGGACCCGAGCCCCACCTCGTGCATACCAGGCGGCTTTTTATGAACCGCGCCTCCGGGCCCAGCCAACCCCTAACGAACGGGGCACAGGCGGTTCACTTGGATCCACCCGTTAACAGCTCACCGGACCAAGTCCTGTTCGACACTCGTCGACGATAGCACGATAAAGTCCAAACCTCCTCCCCACGGAAGGGACGCTGAGGTGCGTAAAAACTAACGACCGAGTACCAACCGGCTCCCCCTCGTCACCGCGAGGGCTGGGGGACTTCCCCCAACGAGCGAACCGGCTCGGGAAAGCGTCCTGACACTCAATCGAGCCCCCGGACGAGCCGACGGGCCTGGGGGCTCGGCGACGCAGATTGTTTCACCACATCACGGGCAATACGCGTACAGGCCCTCGGAAAGGTACACACACTCCTCCGAGGCCTCAGGGGCTACGCCCGGCGGGCGCGCTCGCGCGCCCCTACCGACAAGCACGACCCTTGAGACTAAAAACGAAACACACCACACCTGCTAAATCTCGAGCCCTCGGAGGAGTCCAGGTACTCCTCCGAAGCCTCGAGGGCTACACCCGCCGGGTGCGCTCGAGCGCACCTGCGGGAGAACAAATGGGCAACAACCAAGGCGCGCAGCCTCGGCCTCTGAACGAGTGCATACACTCCTCCAGAGGCTCGGGGGCTACTGTCGGGGACCAAGATGCGGGCCCCCTAAAGAAAGCCCAACAAACGTAAAACTCGGCCCAACAGGCCTCCCACCACTCCAGCTGGGCTGCGTCACCAGGAGCAGAGGCGCAACCTCAGCCCGTCCGAGCCAAGTCCGCCAAGGGCTCAGTGGGAGGCCCGCTCTCGCCCCGCCCGAGCCCCCCACGAGGCCCTGACGAGCGCCGTGGCTCTCCGCCCGCCCCCCGAGCCCCCATCGCCGAGGCCTCGGACGAGCGCCCCTCTCCGTCTCGCCCGAGCCCAGTGCTAAGGCCTCGGGGACGAGGCAGCGCGGCGATCTCGGTCAAAAGCCGATCCCCGACTTGACGCGGTATCTGCCGCCCGCCTTCCCACGTGGGATCGGCCGATGACGCTAGCCCCCCGGGCAGGAATGGGAGCCGAATTGCCACCACTCGCACCTCTCGCGCTCAAGGCCACGACACGCAATCCCTGGGGTGGCGGCCATGCCCGCCTGTGGCGCCATGATGATGACTCGTCACACAGTCCCATCAACCGAGTCCGAATACGGAGCATTGAGTACCCCGGCAGAGCACGTGTCGCCCTTTGTAATGGCGGCCGGGTCTTCCGGTGCCCTTACCGGGCCGTGGCACTCCAAAGCTTGTGAGCCGGGCGGGCGGAGATGGCCCCCGTGCGTTGTATCTCTACGACGGCCACGCCCGATATCACAACAACGATGCCGCGGACCTCGAGGCCCCGGACCGGGGAGGAAGTCAAAGCTACAAAGGCTCGGACGTGCTCATTATGACGCCCATGCAAACCCCTGCAGAGGCAGACGTCCCCTCCTTCGCCAAGATCGAGGAGCCGACTCCACGGAACGGCGCCCGCCATCGACAGTGCGGCGCCATGTGGAACAGGGCCGCCGCCCTCACCAGGGCCTCGGCATAAGGGAAGAAGGAGTCCACCCTCCACCTGGTGCTCAGGCTCAGGGGAGGCATGCAGATCTTCCTCCAGACCAACAGAGGCTCATCTTTGCTGGCGAGTAGCTGGAGGATGGCCGCACCCTTACGGACTACAACATCCAGATGGAGCCCCGAGGCCTCGGCAGGATGAGGCGGCGCCCACCACCGTCTTTTCTGTTCAAACACTGTACTGCAGGGGCCGTCCTACTCCCTTCCGGCTATAAAAGGGGAGAGACGGGGGTCGTGGAAGAGACAGAGAAAAACACAACCTAGCAAGTCTAGCAATCTCCTTGGCACACGGCCACTCATTTCTCACGAGACTTGGGACAGTTCCCTCTCTCCACCAGCTTGTACACCCTACCTACAGGCACCTTGGTGCAGGATAATACAAATCCTTCTTGTGTTCTTCTTGCACACCATCCGGGGTTGGGAGCACGCACGCAAATTCACTCGTTGGTGCTAGGACCGCCAGTTTTAGCACCGACAAGATGTATCAAAAAAGTTAAAGCGACTTATAATTTGGAATGGAGGGAGTAACTGTTAGTAGAAATCAATTTCAAAAAACAGGCTAAAAAGCAGGAAAATATATTAGTACATTGTTTGTATTAAAGGACAAAAATTGCTGCCTTGATTTTCATAATGGACATTAGAGATTACCTAAATAACACAATTACACAAAGCATGCATGCACAGAATTTCGCTCAACCATATCCTATTCCAACATGCATGCATCTCATACTTGATTGCTGTATAGATAAAAGCTTGCACAATTAAGAGACACCCAAGATAAAACACAGCAGTGATTTTTTTATTTTCCCTCGAAAGTCCTTTTTATTAGTCCTTTTTGCAAAGGGTAGACCTCTACTTAACCAGCAGATATAGTATTAGTGGACCAAACCAATCAATGGAAAGAATATATATCGTATCAGCTTACTGGTAGAAGATTTGGTCTACAGTAGCAAAGCAGCACCATTTTCCCCTTGTCCAGATGGAGGAACCTATCAAATGCATCTAATTAACAACTAGGAAAGCATGATGCCCCCAATAGCTGATTCTTTACTAGTTGAGGCCAGGTCTGCAAGGCGTTGCAGCACTTTATATCGGCAATTTTTTCAAGCCTAAAGCTAGCTCTAGATACCTCATTGTCAAAAGGGGGGAGCGAGAAAAGTTGTGTAATTGTGTGATTGTGTCTTGTTTATATGTAGAGCCCTTTAAAGATTCATGATGCTTTTTGTAGTGGGAGATGAATACGGGAAAAGCATTGTTCATACTAGATTTTAGAATCCTTTTCCAAACCAGTTCTCACTAGGTCAGTACTCACTATCGAGTATTAAGCTTGGATGGAACAAAACCAAGTCACAACTAAGACCTCCAGCGATTGAATTACTTAAAATTGATTTTAAACTTATAATTTTGAAACTATACATTGTTAATGAATTGAGTTGACATGGGTTTCATGGGTTGGGTTCCTTCAAGTGGGTACACTTTAAACAGATGGGAAAAGATTCAATTTTTGTCAGTTATTACCTTAATGTGGGACCCACATATTCATCTAGAGGTGTTAATTGGCACAATGTAGCTTCTTAGTACACCAAATCATTCTAACAAATTTCATTCAATTTTGCTAAATTTTAAGGTATGAGAATACGAGCTTTTAATTTCAGGATTTGGATTTTGGCGTGAGTCCCACATGCAAATTTTGCCACACTAAGGGGACGTTTAGGGACGACTACACTCCACGTTTTTTAGCCAAACAACTCTCCACACACACTACTCGAGAAAAAAAAAAAAAGATGAAGTTGTGAGAGCATCTAAAAAGAATGTTTCACAAACTCTAGGTTTTT
>JADLZL010007170.1:0-167914 GCA_015844335.1 Chrysopogon serrulatus
GGGGCTACATTGATAACCAAGTTGAAAGTGCCAACAATATACCCATAGCTCCCAGACCATACATCACAACTGTGTCAGTATTCTTTCCCTCCAGCTGTTCAAGCAGAACTTCGGTCCATCCATTTGGCGTTAATTGGGCCTCCTGCATGTTACAATTCATAAAGTATTAGGCATCTCAAAACTTATTTTTCTTTGAGACAAAGTTTGACAGTCATCAGAACTATAGAAAGGGGAATGATAGTAGAATAAGAGAATGAGAACAAGACCATCTGGGATACTCAATGATTCAACCAAGTAGACCTAGATGGCACCGTTGTTTCAGCTATCTCAAAATTTACTCAAACTAACATTCACCTTTTCTATATTTGATCTTCTTCTTGCGGTAGCTCCGTCCTTTAACATGAAATGATCATCTAGATTATCTCCGATGGACATGGGAATTTCACTGTCATGTGCAGCCAAGAAACCTGTGTAGGCTGAATCCGTGTGGAGAGTCTTCATGACTGATCCAAAGAAATTTGTCACAGGCACCTGATCAATGATAGAAAATAAAGACAAAAGAATTATGTGTGAACAGGAGTGGTTAATTAGAATGCATCAAGAAATATATACTGGCTCATCACCTCATTTAAGGGCCGCTCATAAAGATCCATTCGATAATACGCAGTAGACATCAGCATGGAAGGATTGTATGAAGTGAAAAGACTGCAGCGTACGAAATGAAAAGGCTATCAAAATACAATATGAACATATGTGTGCTACTACTTTTCTTGACTACATTGTTTCTAACATAACATAGTTGAATATTACCCTCCCCCACATCCCAAAGGTAAGTAAAAAAAACATTAATTATGTTCGAGCATGCAATAAAAATAGTAATTGGTGGGCTGATCTTTACTATGGAGTACATAATACAATGACAGGCAACTCTTCTGCCTGTGCAAGAAAGAAAATAACAGTAATTTGTTTGACAGTTTATGGTGGCTTCGTCAGTAATTATTCTAAAGAGTTGCATACTCTCCCATGACCTCTAGTGCTCATTTACATCTTTGCCGTGCTTGGTGTCAAAAAAAAAATAGCACAATACAGGCTCCAATGTAACCACAGAATAGCAGAAAATTTGCTAGTTGCCAATAGTGAATTTCAGTTTCTTATGTAGTGCCAGTTGCCGGCATATCTGCTCTACTAACATTATATATCACATGCAAATCTTCAAATGGCACAACAGACTCAACATCTTAATGCAAAATGAGCCAAACATTTGGATTCATGCACATCCAAATAAGACCTAAAAGAGGCACACCACATTACTCATGGAAAAGCTTTATCTTACAAAAAACAAGTGAGAACATTAAGTTGGGAATACAGCAGTTAAAAAACTTATGTATCATGCATAAGATCTGCAACACTGTTTAAAGTTTGTTTTACACTTGTACCTGTTCAGTGAGGCATTGCTATACATGTTCAGTTTCTCAAAGAAAGCAAGTGTATAATAGGTAAACCTATCCACAACAGAAACACCTATCTGCCACAAAAATAGATCAGATTGATCAGCTTGATGAGAAGCAATTAAGCCAAAATACAGTTACAGGGAATATCTGCCAAAACTGTAAATGGAAAGGATGTTCTCACATCTGAATCAAGATGGTGAGAATAAGAGTTTTCACCCTTCATGCTACTACCAATCGCCAATACACCAGGTGATTGAAGCTGCAGATATTAAATATGTAAGGTGTGGCTACATAGGTATAGCATTTACATACAGAAAATGTGTATCTGTGCCACATCTTGTCTAAGCATGACTTAGCAGGTGTGGCTACATAGGTATAGCATTTACATACAGAAAATGTGTATCTGTGACACATCTTGTATATAAATTGCCATAACCCATATTTATACTACAAGATGCATGTCTACTAGTGAAACGAACCTGTGAAAAGAGAGTAGCAGCTTGGCAGGTATCTACCATTATCAGCAGCTCTTTAAATCTGAAAGATAGATAAAAGAGAATAGGTCAAAACCGACTACTGCAAACTGAAGAGGGTAAGAAAGCATTTAATTCTTGAAAATTCATTGATTTACCTATGGGAATCTTGTATAGTAAAATGTGAAGAAAAATAAAATAAACTGACAAAGAATAAGCTACCTATGCTTCTCCTTCATTTGCTTCACAGCATCTGCTAAGTCATGGCTCTGAAGCTCTTCAGAATCTTGGAACTTCAAAAATTCATCACCGCCATGTCCAGTCATGTACAGAAGTATATGACTTCCTTCATCACTAAGGAGACGCTTCGATCTTGGTACAGCACTTTCATGTCGGCCAGTCAAAACTCTCAAGAAATTTTCAACTGTCACCTCATACCCTCGATAATCGACCTGTCATAGAAAGTAAAAAAGGAGAAAAAATTTCAAAGTTTTATGATTTGCTAATGTTTTATCACTCAGATCAGACAAGCATTATGTACACTTAAGTGAACACTGTGAGGTGCACTGTGCAGTGTTCTTAGGCACTAATATGGTTTGGCAACAGTATTTAGAGAATGCAGAACTGCAGAAGTTCACCTCAACATTGTCACCATAGAGATTTAGCTGGTGGTTCTCATTATTGAAAACTTGGGCTGGATAGCTGTTCCTAGGGTTACAGGCCATATCGTCTGCCAACATAAGTATGATTCGCTCATCAGGTATTCCTAATCTCTTAACAGTCCTGAAAGGAAACAGAAGGCAACAATATGGAATAAGCTGTAGACAATAAACAAAGAATGGATTAATAATTCCACATGAAACCAAATTAATACGATACCTGTACAGGGACAATGTATTCGCCATGTGTCGATAATTAAACCTGGGAACATTAACAACAATAATGAGTAAGAGTTATGCGCAAATAATATAAAGCATTATCCACCTAGCTGAATGCAAAACTGCGCCGATCTAGACCGATACTCTGTTTAAGAACTTCTGAACTTGTTAGGTTGGTTAGTCACAACTGAACTCACATGATTACTCAAAGCACTTGACTTTTGAAACATGATTCTGATTATGCATCGTTGAGAACTCAAATGCCAAATCATTCTAGATTTTTGTAATAATCTCAGTAATGCAGCAAAACAGTAAACCAATACTCTTACAGCCTATTTGGGTCCGCTGAATTGGACTGCTTTTCCAGCATCTTTGAGCAGCTCTCAGTGCCCCTTTAACATTGTCGTGGACTCATGGCTGTCTAATGGTTACGAGGAACAGGTCAGATGCTTCCAATGACAGGGGCTGCAGGCGAGTAAATAGTAGAATAAACTGGAAATGGACTTTCCACTTTTCAAGCCATGAATCTTATCTTGGTCTGGTGGGCTTCACTGAATTGATTGAAATTGTTACTTTAGTTCTAAACAGAGCCTAACAAACTGACCAAACAATATGATTCTGTTTCTACCAAATTCCAGAGATCCAAATGAGTTCTTAGTTGGAAGTTAGAGAAGCTAATGCCCTCTCTCACTGTTGGGCGTTTTCTTACTGATGCTCCACCCCAACCAGATCGTCCAATGTTCCATGCAAGCAACTACCGGTACATGCAAATGTGAACTTCGATTCACTGTCTATGGGATAGAGATCCAAAAACTAGACACTACTTAATACACACAGTATCATTTGTGTGATCCGGCACCAATTGGATGTCACATGAGCGCACGACAAGCTCCCTGACCAGCGCCGTGAATTCAATACAACTTCACTAAGGCGCGCCCTATTCAGTACTCTACTAGTCCCTCACACGAAAGTACAAAATCCGCCGAAGTTATGCTTATGCCTATCCAGTAGGACAGAGCCGGATTGGATCCCCCAGCCAGCCAGGCAGGGGCAGACGACTAGAAGGATGAAGAGGGGCTCACCAGAAGCGGGAGGTGCACACGAGCACGGCCCAGTTGTTGTTGTGCATCGCGTCGGTGGACGATGACGCCGCCGCGGCGGCAGAGGAGAGGAAGGCGAGTAGTAGTAGCGCCGTGACGATGGTGAGCGCGGGAGGGTGCCGCGAGGACCCGGGGCTCTGCCTGCCGAACGCCACGACGGCGTCGGCGAAAGGGGCGTGCGGAGCTGTGGGGCGGGGAAACTGCTGGTCGGAGACCAAGGAGGAGGAGCTCGCCGGGGCCGCCGACGAGAGGCGAAACCTGGGAACTGCGCGGCGGACCGGCCGGGCCCAGGAGACCGGGAGGTGGACAGGCCCAACTCGGCCCGTGTTGAGAAGGAGGTGTGGGCCTCTAGTGCTAATCCAATGGTAAGGTGCTCATTAATAAGCATAGGAAAAAGTCCACTTTCCCTCCCTCAACTTTCACGAAAGTCTAATTTTCCTCCCTGAATTCCAAAACCGGACAAACAACCTCCCTCAACTTTTCAAACCATGCATTTTACCTCCCTGGAGTGGTTTTGATGGTGGTTTTGCTACAGTAACAGTGGTTTTGTCTTTTTTTTTTTTATTTATTTTGGCTGATTTTTTGAAAAAATCATAGTAAAATTATAAAATAGAAAATCTAATTTTATTGGACTCCACATAAATAGATCTACGTAGTGAATATATAATATGGTATATTTTTATAAAAAATTTTTGCTAGTATTTTTTTCTTTTTTTATTTATTGTGGCTAAATATTTGAAAAAGCATAGCAAATCATTGAAAAATTATAAAACAGAAAATTCAATTTTGTTCGACTCCACATGAGTAGATCTACAAAGTGAATATATAATATAGTATGCTTTAGTTCAACAAAATAATTATAGAAGCTATAGTTATAAATTATTTTAATTAATTATAAAAAGTATAGATCGAAAGTTACATCAAGAATTTTATAATAAAGTATATCATATTATATATTCATTTATATATCTACTCATGTGGAGTCTAATAAAACTATATTTTCTATTTTATGATTTTTTTCTATGATTTACTATGATTTTTTAAAGATTCAACCAAAATAAATAAAAAAGTAAAAGATTAGAAAAAACTTTATACTTAAAGCATACTATATTATATATTCACTACGTAGATCTAATTATGTGGAGTCCAATAAAATTAAATTTTTTATTTTATAATTTTTTTTGTGATTTACTATAATTTTTCAAAAATTCGGTTAAAATAAATAAAAAGAAAAAGACAAAACCACCGTTACTGTAGCAAAACCACCATCAAAACCACTCCTGGGAGGTAAAATGCATGGTTTGAAAAGTTGAGGGAGGCTGTATGTCCGGTTTTGGAATTAAGGGAGGAAAATTAGACTTTTTCGCGAAAGTTGAGGGAGGTAAAGTAACTTTTTCCATAAGCATATGGCAGTTGGTAGATTGTTTGATAGACCCATCCTTGTAGCACCTTCACCAGTTAAGAATTTTGATACTTTCTTGAGTTAGAAATATATTTTTTTTTTGAGCAGAATCTTGAGTTAGAATAAATGCGTGGCATCGTTTCCCAGCTCTTTGCAGCCCAGCATCTCCTGTGGGGCACAAATGATGAGTATATGGCCACTATAGACCCTGTTTTTAGACGTGACATATTTTTAGAATAGTTTGATTTTGCAAAACACTTTAATTTTCCAAAATTTTCGCGCACTGGATGCAATCTTTTTGGAGTTTTAAAAACACTACTCAATACCTCTTTCTCCAAATATGATTTTGCACATCTTTAGCTTATTTACTGCACTTTCTTGTTACCATACTTTTCTAAAACTACAACATCCAAACATGTCCTAGGAGAGCATGTTGGAGCCTTTCTTTTTGTTTGTTTTCTAAAATTTATGACAGAAAGCTCTGTAGAGGACCTAGCAAACCAGAGAAGGCATGGCTTAACCGGGGACAAATAAGGAGTCGCTGATGAATAGCTTTGTCAATTGTTTAAAGCCGCACGTCACCTCAACTCTAATGACATGGTTCAACTTTATCCTTTGGGTGCCTGATGGCTGATGCCTGATAGTCTGCCCCTTCTGGCATAAAAAACTTACTTCACGTTACCAGAGAGACAACATGATTTACGTAATCAAATATGATACGATAGCAAGAATATGTTCTTGTAAAGATTTTGAGAGCCATAGCGATAAGCTATTTGGGACGTATGGTGATTAAGAAGGGAAGGAATGTTTCCAAATAATTTGATATTATTTTGATTGGCATGCAACTGGGGTATGCATGCAATTTCTGCTCAACACAAAGTTACCTACGGCTAGTTGCTTGGTGGAGTAGGGATCATGATCTGAATGACCTCATAACCCATATGAACATGTGATTACGTTTAGCAGATCACATCCTCAGGCCATTATACTGAACGCCACATAAGCTGTGAAATGCGCGAAGACAAACAAAGATGGCAACACTGCATTCCCATTTCTTTATTTTTTAAAGATCTTTATAAAGGAGTTAACACATAAAATTGATACCGATCGATCGGCGAGGCGTCCATACTATTTCCTCAGCCATAAGAAGCTATTACACGATATTTTCAAGCGGCGTCGTCATCAACGGCTCCGGTGGGCACAGCTTGGTGCACAAGCAGGCAAGGTACTGCGAGTCGCGGGTGTTCATGTTGCAGTAGCCAGTTGTGTATCCCTCGCGTCTGCACGCTGCGACACAGAGGGATGTGTTGTGGCAGTCGCCTTGACGAACGTCTTGCTGGGTGTTGGCATGGTGGAGCACTTATCGCCGGCTGCTATGCCCTACCCAACTGTCGCATCCGATCCAGTTTAGACGAAACATATTGCACTCAATTTTTGTTGGACTGAAGAATATTAAGTGATGCAATGTAAATATATATACAGTAAATATCTGTTCTGATCTGACAAAAATTGTACGTACCGATTGTTAGGAGTAGCAGCATGAAGATTAGGAAAACTGTTGTCGCCATCTTAGAGAGCTTCAACACCATGGCTGATAAATCGATATTTTGAGCTCAATTTGATCAGAATTTAAAGTTGTCGCCTAGAAAGACTCTACTAGACTGTTGTTGAGACTATTGTTGGTGCGTTGTACTTATATATGCATCGATCAGAGAGTGTTGCATGCGTGCTTGCATAAATAGGTAAGATGGATCTTGATTGCCAACTAAATTGAAAGTGCATTATATTCATAATACCTTCTTCTATTTTGCATCCATGCTCTCTGATTCACCAAAAGGTTACTGGCATGTGCGTGTATTGCAGCTAATGAAATGAATGGCCCTCAAGATAGACCATGTTAGAGTTAGACGTTCAAGGTGTGCCATTTTGAGATTACATTATCACAATTTCAGTGATTTGACTGCTATATTACTAGAATTATATGTCTTAGTTAAAGAACCATATCAAATTATCAATCATCAGACTATGTGAAGGCTGTCAATATACTTACAATTAGATATACAAATTAAACAAGGCACCATATCTTTGATTGTTCTTAAAAAATATTAAATTTCAAATTATAAGAACGCAAAATATAAATTTAGACTCTAAACAATATCAAATAAACAAGGCACCATATCTTTGTTTATTCTCATTTTTTATCCTTTAAAATCTAGGACAATCCCAATGAGATTTTGGGAGGATAAGTAATAGCTAGAAAACTCACATCATTGTTAGACACAAGCAAGATATTATTGTAGCTAATAGTTTCAGTACATCATTGGCCTCTAGACATTTCATGGAGGTGTAATTCAATCGGATATAAATTAGTGGCCGAGAATGAACTTCTTTGTCGCATTGCTAATATTGGACTTACACGAGAGAATGATGTGTTTCCCTAGAACTTAGACCCAAGGGGGGATTATTGGCCTAGAATGAACCTCGTTTGGCAAGTCTCCTCAAGTGCTCCCCCAGTCCTTAAGTGCTCCAATAGCTACCAGAGCTAAAGCCATGCCAAACAGGCACTCGGCCTCATCTACCCTAGAAACGCTTGATCACCGTTCAAATCAAATCCTGAAGACTCGGTTCAAGTTTGGGCTGGATCGTAGAAACTCCAAAGCACTTTTGTTTTCCAAGCTGTTCTAGAATTCCAAATTGAAATACAAAAACAGTCCAGACGTTCGTTTGACCATACACAAAATTTGCAGCATGCGAAACATTGACTTAATTATATAGATATGCTTCCATACAATGCATCGTCCCTTAGGTGATCTTTTCTTCTGAGGTCCAATACATGAAAGACGCTCTTGTAAAAAAACAGAACAAGAAATCATGAAAACGCAGCTAATGTGGAAAGTAACGGAATAGCCTGGCATACAGATACAGCCCATACCGGTTCGGACGGGTCCCATCTAGACATGACACTTCAGTTTGACGAAACTTTTAAAGAGCTCTATACTACAACTACAGTATTACTAGTGGATATGAGACATGTGGCTCATCGCCGTTTGTACAGGCACGGTTTCAACTGGGGCCAGTCAAGGCTTTTTGCCAGCTTACTTTTTTCCTGCAGGGGCATGGTAAGCCACTGAATTCAGCATGAAGGCCAAGTGCTCTAAGTAGTTAAGGTAGCAAAAAGTGAAACTAACCTTTTTCCTGAAGTAGAACAGAATGAACATTTTATTTTTCACATCCTGCAGAAATGATACCATCGGACAATTAGAAAGTATCATCAAAATCATCTATTATCAAGCAAATGAAGTGTCTTTCATCAATAAAAAATGCACTGTATATCAGAAATTATGAAGGTACCAGAATGGCAGGGACTGAACAAACTTCTAGTCCATTACAGAGGTTCATGTGTAACACATGGCAATTGCAAATCAATGCAAATGTTTGACAAACCAGAATTGCATACCAACGCCACAAATAGTAGTTAACAAACTGATTAGTTCTCAGGTGTACTGCAAGGATGCAACAAACAAATCTCTGAGCCATAATCTAATATTACTCAATACATTGGAGCCACATAGCACCACCTATATATTTAGGTAAACCAGCTATTTTCATTCCACATGATCTAATGTCCGTGATGATACAGTATAGTTGTGCCTGTCATATGGTATTTACTGCACCACACACTATCTTGTGTTAGACACCATGCAAACCATAAGCCCAAAAAAAAGGAGAGAAAACAATGAATGGAACGGATCATGTGCAAGCAAGATATATTAATTTTCAGTCAAAAACTGCAACTCTGCAAGCATTTTTGGTGCTCTTTTATCAGGTATGTTGCAGCAAGAGGCGGAGCATGCTTTTCCTCTCAAGGAGGCTCTGGAGAATTATGTCAAATAAATTAACTCTTGCTTGATTTTCCTGATCAGCTACCAATGTTTTCAAGACGTCCGGTCTGTTAAATCTATGAAGGCTCTTATATTATAGGCCTATATGGCCCAGCCCATGTGGCAACCTATATATATACTTGTCCCTCCTTCTGGAAGGGTTATGCTCTCAGATCCCCAAGGTTCGTAACAATTATCTGAACTATGTTTATTTTATGATCCGGCTTTATTTGTTCATTTGTCACCGCGTGGCCGTACATTGCTTCTTCTCTATGTTGATGATATGCTGATTACGGGTGATGATGCGGATCATATTTCCCATGTGAAGCAACAACTTAGTGCTGAATTTCAGATGTCGGATTTGGGTCCTCTCAGTTATTTCTTAGGCATTGGGGTTAAGCAATCCAAAATGGGATATCTTCTTTCTCAGTCTAAGTACATACAGGATCTTATTGCTCGTTCAGGCATCACTGATGACCGAACTGCAGCTACTCCTATGGATCTTCACTTGCAGCTTCGTCTCACTGATGGGGTACCTCTTCAGGATCCCTCTCGATATCGACATATTGTGGGCAGCCTTGTTTATCTTACTGTCACCAGGCCAAACATTGCTCATGCCGTCCATATTTTGAGTCAGTTTGTTTGTGCCCCAACTTCTGTTCATTTTGGACATTTACTTCGTGTGCTGCGATATTTACGGGGAACATCATCTCAGAGCTTATTCTATGCACATGACAGTCCGCTTCAGCTTCATGCTTACTCGGACTCCACTTGGGCAAGTGACCCAAATGACCGACGCTCCATCACAGGATATTGTATTCTTCTTGGTTCTTCTCCTATTGCTTGGAAGTCCAAGAAACAGGCAGCTGTATCCCGTTCTAGTACAGAGGCTGAACTTCGAGCCCTTGCTACCACTACTGCAGAGATTGTATGGCTTCGATGGTTGTTGGCAGATTTTGGTGTTTCTTGTAATGTTGCCACACCTCTTCTATGTGATAATACAGGGGCCATACAAATTGCCAATGATCCTGTGAAGCATGAACTTACAAAGCATATTGGTGTGGATGCTTTCTTTACTCGGTCTCATTGTCAACAGAAAACTATTGCTCTTCAGTATGTGCCTTCAGAGTTACAATTGGCTGACTTTTTCACTAAAGCACAAACTAGAGAGCAGCATCGACTTCACTTGATCAAACTCAGTGCTTCCAATCCTCCGCTTCCACCTTGAGTTTGAAGGGGGGTGTTAAATCTATGAAGGCTCTTATATTATAGGCCTATATGGCCCAGCCCATGTGGCAACCTATATATATACTTGTCCCTCCTTCTGGAAGGGTTATGCTCTCAGATCCCCAAGGTTCGTAACACGGTCGAACCTGGACGCCATGGGACTGTCCAGGGCGATTAATCGGACGTGCAGGACGATTAATCGGCGAGTCGACACTACCAAACCTGGACGCCATGGACCATCCAGGACGATTAATCGCGATTAATCGGACGTCTTGAAAACACTGTCAACTACCCTTCATATATATAGGATTGGCCCATTAGGCCATTAAAACATATTCAAGCTTTACAACCGATCACCACTAACCTAGTAAACCAAGGCTAACTAATTTCCTAACAATTACCTAACTTAATTTCCAATCTGACTCCATCTCTAAGAGCAACCAAAGAATCTCTTTATATCCTACTACCTAATCAATAGGAATAGAGATTTCGGTTGAAAATTACCCTCTAGAAGCTTGTTCAATTAGATCTCTAAATAAAGCTATCCTTTATTCTCGATTTCTCGCTAGCTAGAGATGGAGTAGGGCTCGCTCTCTATAGTGTGTACAAGATATAAGCAAGCTGTTGGAGAGTGAAAAGTTATATAGAGTGATTTTTATTCAAATGGCTCTCCAAATGATGATTTAGAGAGTGAGTTTAAGAAAGACTCTTCGAGATGCTCTAAACATGCCTAACGCTTGCTGATGTGCTTCTTGCATCGCCGATGTTGTGGGCCCAGGAAGGCATCCACAACAGGGCCATATGGTCGATCTTACATATACAATTATGGAGACTGGGAAGTAGATTGATTGGGTCCATAGAGAACCAATGCCTAGTTAGCACCATATATTTCAGTACTTGCAGGCCTTTATAGTATACACTACTACTTCATAATAGTATATCAAATAAAAACATACAAACCTTTGAAACAAGTGAAAAGCCAAGCTGGATAATGGCTTTAGAAAACTTTTCAGGATCAGCACCTCCATTGTTCAGGTCTAGCCTACTTCGCACTTCAGCAATAACAAGCCAACCACTGCATAAACAAATCCATAAGTAAAGACAACAAGAAGTAGCCCTTTGCAATAAGAGTTGCAGCAGCCATAGGTTAATCAGACCTTGGCTTGAGAACTCTATTTGCTTCCTCTAAGTAACTTGGATAGTTGATTCCCATCAAAGAAAGACAAAATATTGCAACATCTATAGAGGATGGTTCCAATGGAGTCTGCAGAGATGCCAAAAAAGTTTAGTTCAGTTAATTGTTTGCACACTAGTCAAAGATTCAGTGCCCATTTTATTCAGTCTCACTACTCCTAGGTTCATCCTGGAAAAAAGGCAAAATATATGATGGAAGAACAGGATATCTCTATGGACAGTCTTTTCTAGTAGAGAAGTCATATGTCTTAGAATTAATTCAACATTAGGATCACGAAGAATAAGAACCATTGGAACACATTTCATGAAGTGAAGGTTCATCAATGAACAATAAGTGATCTATCGTTCTAACTCAGTCATGGTCATCTGACACTTTCAACTACTTCATCCCAAATTATAAGACGTTTAACTTTTTTTTACTCCAACATTGACCACTTGCCTTATTCAAAAAATTTACACAACAATAGTCAAATTTAAGTCATTTTTGAAGAACTTTTATTAATAAAGCAAGTCATGACAAAAGAAATGATATTTTGCAATTTTTTTTGAACAAGATGGGCGGTCAAACTTGGTGTCAAAAAGGTCAAACGTCTAATAATTTGGGATAGAGGTGGTATAAGTTAGCAAATGCAATACTGATACAATTATGCTAAATTAAAGAATATACATAAAACAATCATTCGATGCACCTCAAAGAAACTACATTATCTTAGCTATGTTACCTTCAACCCATCCATCAAAACTAAATATTCAATTAAGCTAACTTTTAAAAAAAATAAAAGTAGAATATTAACATCAAGGAAATATGGTTCTAGAAATTCTTTATTGATATAAAAAATGTAGTTTCAGCTGCACCTCTGCAGGTTCATAGAAATAAATAGAGCTGAAATGGTCTTGTAGAAAAATATGGACCATTCGTGCTCATGCAACACCACCACGATGTTGTTCTCAACCAGTACCAAGAACCATGCAAAAACCACAAGGACGGCAAAGAACACCAGGAAAACGTTTAGCAGACTAACATAATAAAGGACAGATAGCTAACAGTGCAAAGCATAAGGAAGGTATTATGCAGCTTGCAGCCAGTGCTTACATGAGCCATATCACAAGCAATCACTGAAGGATTATCTGAAACAAGATCAATGGAGAAAACCTTGTTCTTCACATTTTTTGCAACTGCGGCGTTGCCTGGGAAATATGAATAGTATTCTCATAAGTCTGCCAGGGAATAAAAAGATGTAACAGGGGGGAGACTTGCAAGAAGCACCAGCTACTGGAGAGTAAAGATTAATCTTACCGCAGCCAAAATCAGCAACAGTCCATGATGCATTGTGACTCTTCAACCAATTGATTATTACATTCACTGGCTGTTCAGGCCAGTGTGACATCTGCTCTTGATATCCTGTATGATACTAAGAGAGAAACGTGAATTCAAGCATGTCACCTCATGGTTAATCAGCTGCTTGAATGAATCCTTTTTGCATAATAATCACAGCAATAAATTTTGAGACAGATACCACCAATAAAGCAAGAAAGAATAGAACAATAACGTACCACATCAAAAAAGATTAGGGTCATTTTTGAAGTAGTCATATGCATCCTCTCCACTGAGAAAGACAAAGAATATGTATGTGAAAATGTGAATGAAATGTGAAAAAGTGTAGCGCTGCTGTCTATGGATTCCAAGGTCTAAGAGACCTTTTAGTAATTCAGTACAGTATGCTTTACAAATTATAATGCAACCAGCATATAAAGTCATATGGGGAAATTGTTAGCATTAGCAAATCACAGAAAGTAGGAGTTAATGAGACACAATATCACTATAATGAATTATCATTATTTGTAGAGAATAGCAGCTAACGAGACAACCATTTATGTATTGTATAATGATTTTCATATGCAATCACAGAAAGTATAGCATTCAAGCCATTCAAGACATAAAAAATCAGCCAAAAGCAAGTGTGAATGTGTGATGTGTAGAATGCAAACCTGCAAGTATATAGCTTCTCGTTTAACATTCTGAAATGGCCACCAGATAACCTTGCACGCATCTAAGATGTCACAACAAGCAGAT
The DNA here is from genome assembly GCA_015844335.1 of Chrysopogon serrulatus. Classification (NCBI taxonomy): domain Eukaryota; kingdom Viridiplantae; phylum Streptophyta; class Magnoliopsida; order Poales; family Poaceae; genus Chrysopogon; species Chrysopogon serrulatus. Next base: position 13,681 of record JADLZL010007170.1, read on the forward strand.
TAACAGATTAGTTAGTTCACAGAAAGTAATGGAAGTATGAAGCAGGGATGAACTCTATAATGAAGCCATATGGATGCAAATCAGTGTTCTCCTGCCATCAAGAATTCACAGTTTGCTAAATTTATCAAGTAGAGCCAAATGAAGACCAACTGTGATTTTTTTTTTCTGTGCCAATTGGAGCAATGCACATAACATGGAGCTTTGTTTTTTTTTCTTCAGTTTGTCATAATCAGAGATGCAAAAAGGACTACAAGTACAACAACAATGAACTGGTTGTCATATACTATATAAAAACATTAATACATTAATCATCACATAAAGCACACTTGTTTACACTGGTGTCGCACATACATAGATTTTTGTTGTCCCCAATAAGCTGCTGAGGGATTCAATATAGTTTGCACCCCAAACCCTCTACTGCACCACTGAACACCTCCCTCCAACCCGGTCATCCGGATAAGATAGATTACCTTGTCGAGTAGGCTCGAGGTGTTTCCTCTCTTCGGCTTGGCGTCGACCTTGCCAGCGATGTCCTTGCGCCGCCGCTTGACCGGTGGGGACGCCGGCGTTGGGGGCACATCCGGAGGAGGAAGAACCCCCTTCTGCGAGGAAAGCCTTTTGCGATTCCGGACGCCTCCTCGCCGGCGGCGCTTGCGGCCGGCGGCGGCCGACTCTTGCGGTGGATCCATGGGAGCGGGAGAGGGCTGCGCGAGCCGCGAGGGTTGTCCGAGTTCCGGGTCGTGCGGCTGACGTCGTGGCCCACTGTCAGCCTAAGCTAGCCTGACACGGGGCGATGAAGCTCACAGCAGGGCCGCCCGCCGCCGCCGCCGCCGCCGCCGCCGCCCCGCTGCAGTTGCCGCAGAGACTGCGCGCGAAGCCGCGGAGAGGATAGCCTGCGCCGCCGGCCCGCCGCCACGCTCCGGTTTGTGTGAGAGTTGCCGAGTGAGTGGTGGGGGCGGGTGACACCGATGTTTTGGGCCACGGTGAAGAAGCGAGGTTGGGCCGAGAGCCCAGGACCGGGATGGCTGTGCCAAGTGACCATGAAACGCTTGTGCTAATGCACGAGTCACGCAGCGGGTTAGGTACCCAAATTTTTTATTAAAATAATATTTTTGTAAAAAGGTTAAAAGACACTACGTACTAGCCCTCAATATTGTTAGCCTCCTGGCTCCTGTTCAGCACTTCAGCTGCTACTTTCTCCTTAAGCCTTCATATTTAGTGACATTCTTGTCTATACTGATGACCTTGCTTAGTAGCGTTAGAAACTTCACGTCTATTGGGTGAATAGATTTACCGCGTTGGTTGGACAGGAGCAAAAACAGAATTGCCGGGCTAATTGCTCTCCCATACATGAGCCTTTGCCAAAAGTTTAAAAATCTGCTGAACAGTAACGGTTTCAATATCACAATTCTCTGTACATATACATGATAATAATAAATACATTTACAAATCTAAACGGACATGATTCTAGGTCCACTCAGCATATGCCCCGAAGTCAGGGCAAGCAAATCTAGCACCGAAAGTTGGTTCCTGGTGTCCTGCATGACTGGCCAGCCCAACGGACTTCCACAGATGCCGTTGCTGACCTTTCAAGTTCTGTAGTTCATCTCTACTCTAAGACTGTAAGGCTGTGAGTGCTACATGATTCAAAAAAGTGATGTAAAAGTCAACCTTCAGCTCTTAAGTGGGGACTAAATAATCATGAAAATATATAGTTTAAATTCAGTATGATATGGCATACCTGCCTGTTTGACTAGGGAGTTTTGATCCCTGCTATTTGAGCAGCATTATCAGTCAGATCCCTTCAATTTTCTAGGCCGCTTCGACTGGGGTGGTGATGGAGGCGCATCTATAAATCTTCCAGTGGTCTGGCAAAAATGATTTGAGATGAAATGAAACCATAACATAGTTATAAGCAGATGAAAAGATGAATAGAACTCGTATAGGTCCATAGTAGTAGAAAAGACTAGGCATCCACTAAATCATCTGTAATCTAACAGAAATCATTGAAAAAGCATGGATCTTCAATTCGAAGACATGCATGTACCATAAAAAGAAAACGAGCAAAGTTTAACAGCAGAATTATAAATAGAGGGGGGGCAACAAACCTTCCGCTTGTGGTCCCGTTTGCCTGCTCTGTCACCTGAAGTCACATAAAGCAGGATGATGCAAAATATTAATAGACAACCCCTCATTGAAGAAGAAATAAAAAAAAAAAAAAAAAAACTGTACGTGTTGGCTTTTAATACCTGTAAACCCAATTGTATCAGGCATGAAGGGCCTATCAATGTCCCTATTAGAACGCTGCAAATAAATACACAATAATGTTGTTAAATAGAAAGCAACTAATTACTGGAACCTGATAAGGCACTAGCCAGCAAGCATAACTATTACTGCAGAAGGGGGAAACATAAGTAACTCTGTCAGCAATAATTTTCCACTAGACCTTTTTAGATGGTTGTACTAAACATTTTTCAGTTAACAGGATTTTTGGATCTCTGCGAATTAACATATATATTGTCATTCCGACATTATGACTCTTTCATATCTTCTATCAAGGAATTACTTGTGACAGCCATATGACTCGGCAATAGATTAGAACAAGAGGAAGCCTATTTGCATTCCGACATATCCATTCCCCAAGGTTTATAACTTCAAATTATCTCACAACAGTTCCACACAGATAAAAAGAGGAAAAAGGCAGGTAATTCATATATTAATATTATATACCTTAGGTGTGCTTGGTGCCTCTGTGAAGGAACTTTCCCGGATAGCTGAAACTTCAGCCTCTTTACTTTGCAGCTATTAACATAAAAGACAAAAGGGAACTATTAGCTGAAGAGAAAGAACAAATATATGAAGATATGCTTAGTTTGCCCTTTTTTCCTTGCCATCTTATTCAACAGGTGCTTCGGGGGGGAAAAAAGATCAAAATTGGGAATCAACACTATTACAACCTAATGCAAATTTAGGTTAAAAGTATATGTAAGTTGCAAAACACTAAAGAACATGGATGCTCAACCTTAAAAACGTACCTGCTTTTGTAGGTTAAGCAAAGTGAGTAGCTCATTCCGCAGTTCAATATGTTCTATGCAAACTGCTTTTGTTGGAACCTTGGGCTTCAAATTCACCTAAAAAAACAATGGTTGCTGAAATATATTTATGCTATTTCACAAATTAATTTTGTATGCATCAACAAAGAACGAACCCCTAGCTCTTGTAGTGTCTGATCAACCCTTTTGATAACTCTAAGGCCAGCTGAAGCACCTACTGCTTGGACCATTTGGTCAAGCGCATGGGTTCTCAAATACACTCGAAGCTGAAAGAGAAAGTATACAGGTCATATGCATACATAAGAAAAATGCAGATAGACGTACAATGTTTACACTGCAGTTAACCAGATAAGGTGAGAGGTGGTCACAAGACACCAGTGGCATATTAATTCTAGGTATATTTGTTCTGTGTTTACCACTAAGAGGCAGCTATATTTCATAGAATCAACCAAATACGCTATTACAATCATCTTTCAAAAATAATAAGATCTATTTATATTTAATGGTTTATATATTTGAAACACAGGTCTACCAACTTAAGCCCATAGAAATGAAGGTGGAAAGATGAACTGCACTATTCAACACATCGCTATTTGAATAGCAATACAGTTCAGGCATGCAAATGCATTCATTTTACACCAGGTTATGAACTTGATGCACCATATATCTATAATAAATAGTGGCAAAAACGGATTTGCAAATGTGGCACCTATTTTGTGCCTTCCAACACTTTTTCTCAAACACAACATCAGTAGTTCAGTACTTTCAATGGGAAGCTTGAATAAATTCCACTATGAGATATGCATTTTCAAAAACTAAATGACACACGTTGTGAGGTTGATATAATGATCCCCAACATATGACAATATAGCATTTATCCAAGTTGCACTTAGTGAAGCAAAGTATTCATGTAACCTCAATGTCCTGACAAAACCCTATAATAAAAATTAAGGTGATAACTGCAGGAAAAAAACACACACACTGAATATATAAATATATAATTGGATCTTGAATGTATGTGATTTATTCAATGTTACTAAGTGGTGAGTAGTGGCATGGATGTACAGTCAAATCTAAGAGTGATGAGCTGAATTACAGCTAATCTTATTGCATATAAAATTATCATTGTAACTTCTTCAGGGTAAAAAAGAACATCTGTCAATGTAACTTAAAATGTAAATTAATCAACCTAAGACTTAACCAGAAATAGTTTCAGGATTACCGTTCGCAGTGAATTAGGTATCAAAGTGTTAGCTGTTGTATTTGGATGCGCTAAAGATGGATGAGTGCTGCTCGAAGGAGATACACCATCAACAGGAACCATAGCATTATCAGAGCTCGGAGGCATTACAGCTTCATCAGCATTCTAAAAAGTAACAAACAATTAGACATCCAACAATTCATACCATTAGCATCAAGCAGTGCCCATTTACTCTTGAAAGTGCCAACAATTGAAATAGAAAAGGGGTTGATAAACAATATCAGCATGCACCTGGAATGTCCAACTGATAAAGGTGCTATTTAATTGAAAAAATAACAAACATATATATGTTTTGCCATCAGTTGCTTCGCAAATGAACTCATCCCATAATACCATACAAATTATCATTAAAGCTTATTGCATTAGATTATTTGTGCTATAGGACATGTAATAACATGGATTGGTTACTCACTTTGCTAGCAGCACGAGATTCCATAATACGCTTTGCTTCTGCTAAAGTCTGAAAAGGTAACACTTGGTAGTCAGGTACACAACAGAATTTAGCAAATATTGCAAAAGGAAACTAATTTCTCACCTCAGCATCCTTTCGTTCTTGCTGCTTTGTTTGGGAGAGAAGTGCTGATAATGCACGCTTCCTCTCAGTCTCATGAGCAGCATCGTAGGTATCCTAAGAACACATGGACATATGTAAGTACAGGACAAATATTATCATGACAACGAAGTAATTACTTTTAATCAGGGAAGAGAGTTAAGCATTACCTTCACAAGGGGATTCCCAGAAACATCTTCGATTGACCTAGATCCATGAATTAAAAGAGTCCGAGAAACTGCAAAAATAAAAACAATGATGACTTTAGAGGCAAGGTATACATATAGATTGAGATGGTGGAAATACACACAAATTGTGCATACATGCTTATCAATAACAATTGACTGAGTACGTAAAAAGTCATGATGCTGCCAAACGTCTGGTAAGATAACATAGTACAAAGAAGGTGTGTGTGCAAATAAAGTACATTTGTACAGCAAACCGAAATGCAATGGCAATCTTCAAGACTTCCTTGTTCAATTTAGAAAAAGCTATAAGAGAGCAGTTTAGATTTTATAACATCTATGATACAAGAATGCATGTCAATATCTTCCTCGTTTTGATTGAAAGGTTACCGTCCAGTGATGAACAATTACTTGTACATTGAATATAGACAGAACAACCAAAAATAAATCACCAATGTTTGATCCTGGGCAAATAAATGCATATTTAATTGCTCTCAATATAAAAGAAGGGCCACTAGCCTTTAGTCTAATCCATATATAAACAAAGACTAAAAATGGAAGAAAAATTCACAAAACATGTTCTATTTGACATTCTGACACCTAAGATAACATAATAAAATTACCAGAATAGTAACGACTCTTCAGATCTTCCACACTGCGAGCAGTTGGAAACCTATCTGCTATTACTATGAAGCGAAGGTCAAATCGTTCACATAATTCAAATAGCTGATCTGTTTCTTCCTTGCTCCAAGCCTGAAATAGGTACAACACATATTTCTTTCAGAACTTCGGAAAGAATGTGGGCAAAAATTCCTAAAAATTTAAAGCCCCAGAGACCAATAAGTTTATGAATATCCAAAATGACCACAGACCAAAACTTAGACATATATTCATTGGTTCTATTCTAGAAATGCTTCTGTTAAAGTAGAAAAAATCACTAAAAAAATATCATATACATATAGTAAGGTAAAATTGACATATGTCTATGTTGGTCTGAGGGATCCCTGCACAGGTGAGCAATCAGCTCATCAGCACATATGGCTGGAGGTGGAAGAAAGTGAGACAGAGAACACAGCACTTGCACAAGTCTGAAACTCTGAAATATGAACTGATTTCTGCATTGCCATTTGCATACTAAATATACAAGAGTTTGTACCTCTTAAGGTACACTACAAGTACGGAGAGTACTCCAACTATTGTACTAGTATATACATTGCTTAGATCAGCTTCTACCTATACCATGGCTGATGCAAGCCACTACTTCATGGCCTATTGCCATGACTTCTACAGCAGTTCTGAACTTCTGATGGACAGCAATGGCTGACCAATTGCTAATCCAATTCTGCAGCAATCACACAAAAGGGAGCGGCAGCAAATTATCTTAGTCTATTTGTTCTATTTCTAGAAATGCTTCTGTTAAATTAGACAAATAACTGAACAATAGTATATACATACAATAAGGTGAAAACATAAGTGAAGATTTCAAAATTTCCAACATAAGTTTATTTATTAAACCAATAAGCCTTCAGCAAAAAGGTCATACCACTGCAAAAAGAAATTATGTTTTCAAGTTTAGGTATAAAATAGGTAAATTTAATATCTGACTATACATGTTCCAACAGCTTAATATGAAAGTTTTCATTTATGAATTGAAATACTCCAAAGAACTTTCACATGGGTGGGTACTACCCCTACATGATCAGCAGCAGCAGGGTCACTGCCTATATGTCACTACCACTGTTCCCTTTTATAAGGCACACATGCATAACCCTGGGCAAAATACCCGATACCCATTACCCGTACCCGAACTACCCGGACCCGGACCCGAATTACCCAAACCCGAGGTACCCGATCCTAAGTTCGGATACTAATTTTAGTTACCCAATATTAGTTCAGGTAATGCCCCTCGGTACCCGAATATATGTCTATTTCTTTGTGCTTATGATGTATTTTCTATTGAACATTTAAACCTATCACTTTACTTGTATATAATTCTCTCTATTTGAACAAGAAATTGTAATATATCATTGTCTGTAAATTGTTGTTGAAATTTAATACAAAGTTGCTACTAAATTATGTATAAATTACTACTAACGTTTATGTAGGTTGCCGTTTTCTACAAACTTCGGGTATATCGGGGAATAACCAAACCCAAACCCGAATTATCGGGTACCCGAAATTTTGGGTAGTATTTTTTTAGGATGAACTTCGGGTACCAATTTTCATTACCTGAATTACCCGACCCGAAAAATTCGGGTGACCCGAACGCCTAGGGTTAATGCATATCAAGATTCAAACTTTAAAAACTGACCAATAATTTGACTAATAATTTTTAACTATTATAATACAAACTTCGAACGGTTATATTTGTAATTGTAAGCAATTGTATATCCAATGATCACAAGCTTATAAGCATAAATACTATAATATAAAGTAAATGAATGGTCAAATTGTAATTTAGGAGACCGTGTCATTCCAACTGACGACTTATAAAATAGAACGTAGGGTGTAAAAAGCATGGCATGCTAACAGAGACAAATGCAATATCAAACGGATGTTTAGAACTTAGAATATCTTGCTAAGATGGGAAAGAGAGCTAAACTACAATTCAGTTTCTAATAACACTATAACTAGAAAACCATATGAACATGAACATCTGTGACATGCCAGATTTGCTCTTTCCAGCATATGAAGTGTAGGTAGCACACAAAAAAAGTAAGCTCAGAAACAAATCAGACACTAAATTTCAAAAATTTTATTGTAAGTACTAAGTAGTACCTACAGGATCAACTAAAAACTTCTCGTACTCCTCATCCGTATATTTAAGAACATCCACCTTCTGCAAAATCAGAAGGATAGATAGACAGGAACACAAGATTAGCCCCAAGTTTTGCAAGGAAAGGCTTCATCCAGAATTATGTACCGAACATAATATGGTTCTTACCTTGTTATATTTTGCGAACTGATAATCACCCGTTGGCTGAATACCATTAACAACTCTAACCTGAAAAATCGAATTGGTGAGAACTAGTTATTGTGTAAGTCATACTATTTTTCAACATACAGCAGATTAGCAGAACAAGATACAGACCCAGTGATAGAGTTGAAGGTTATCAGTTCGTGCAGATGACGTGAAAGGTAACCACTGCCATGCTACCTGCATAAGATATTAAAATGGATTTGTTAAATCGATTAAAGTGGCCCCTAGCTTCAATAGCATCAAACAGCCACATAATAACGAGATAAGAGTAGTCATCTTCTGCATTCTATGACAAGTTCACATCAAGTTGAATTGCCTTGCTACAGGGTAACAAATGTAACATTTCACAATATGTCACAAATCCAATGCAAAAATCTTCACTAGACACATTGAATGAATAATGAATAGAAAGTTAGTAGTTCTATATAAGCTTCACTCTAACTGCACTTCTGCTGATTACGAACTAGGATCATATTTATTTGTAGTCTAAGGGGTTTTTCATATATAAAAAAAACATGTTACAGGTTAACAGGTTCATGTGGATCCAACGTGCATGAGGTAATCTGGTAGCATGAAGCTACTTTTATTGGCAATCCAAGATCCAAACAGGATGTGTATATGAAGTGGTCAGCATTTTTTTTTTTTTGAAATTAATGGCAGGAGCTCTGCCTCTCAATTAAGGTAGGAAAGGAGCAAGTTTATGTACAGGGCAAGCACCGTTCAGGCGGCCACAGAAACACAAAAAACACACAGCCAGCAGCTGGCAATCACCGAGAAAAGAAAACGCAACCTAGGCCTAATGAAGTGGTCAGCATTTTAGTTTCCCATGTTCAAATTACATAAGCTATGCACCAATTTTCCATGTGTGTGGTTTATGAGTAGCTTAAAGCTCAGCGCATCTCATCAGCTATACAATTTCCAATAGGTGCGAGAAGAAATGTACTCCCTCACCTTCTCTTTCTCCGCAGCAGGCCGCCGCTTCAGGTGCGATGCCTCGATGGTCGGCATGAGCGGGGCCATTCCCACCCCTCCGGTGAGGGCATAGACCTACATCTCCAAGATTTCATCAGCATCGCAGGCGAGCAGCCAGCAGCGACTCGGAGCCAGGGTGATGAAATACCTCGCGCGAGACGCCATCAGGCTTGCGCTGCGGCTCCTTGGGCGGCCGCGACTTCTTCTCCTGGGAGGACGAGAAGGGGGTCTTCGGAAGCCCTAGGATGTCCTTCGCGTCCATGTACACGGCCTCACGAGGAATGCACGGTGGAGGAAGGTAGGGTTAGGGTTTGGTTCCGTCCTACTGCGACATGGGAAGAGGCGCGCGCGCTAAGAGAAGAGTATGTAGGGATACGAGACAAACAACGAGACACACAGACACGGGGCGATGAAGCTCACAGCAAGGACGCACGCCGCCGCCGCCCCGACGCAGCTCCGCCTTTGCTGCGCGCCAGAGCAGTGGAGAAGATGGCGCGGCGCTCCGGTAGTCCGGTCTGTGTGAGTTGAGTCGCCGAATGGTTTTTTTTTTTTTTTATTGTCCTTTTTGAGAAACGAGTCGCCGAATGGTGGGGGCGGGGAGCACTGGTGCCAACTAATTGGGCCACGGTGAAAGACGCGAAGTTGGGCCAGGAGCCCAGGAGCGCGGGTGGCTGTGTCTGTTGTTTATTTTGTTCATGGAAAAAGTCTAGATAACCCCTGAACTATAAGGGGTGGAACACTTAACCCCTTAACTATAAAACCGAGTATTCTACCCCTGAACTTTACAAAACTGGTTAAATAACCCCCTATGGCGGTTTTGAACGGTGGTTTTGCTACAGTAGAGTGGTTTTGTCTTTTTTATTTTTTATTTATTTTGGCTGAATTTTTGAAAAATCATAGAAAAATCATAAAATAGAAAATTTAATTTTGTTGGACTCCACATTAGTAGATCTACATAGTGAGCATATAATATGTTATTTTTTAGTACAAATTTCTTCCTGTAAATTTAGATATATGATTTTCTATAATAAAATGAAATAATTCATATCTATAGTTTCTGAGCTTCAATTGTGGTGAAACTTTTATGGTAGGCTAATTATTGTATGCATGAAATCTAGTAAAAATTTCATAGGCATTGGATCATATATAACTTATTTATAAATTTATTTGTATTTAATAAGTATAAACATAAATAAATTTATAACTAAGTTATAAATGACTCAATGAGTATAAAATTTTTAGTAGAGATCAAACATACAATAATTGTCCTAACATAAAAATTTAACCACAATTGGACCATGGAAACTATAGATATGAATTATTCCAATTAATTATAGAAAAATATAGATCTAAATTTATAGCAAAAAAATTATATTAAAAAATAAGATATTACATGCTCACTATGTAGATCTACTCATGCGGAGTCCAACAAAATTAAGTTTTTTATTTTATGATTTTTCTATTATTTAGTATGATTTTTCAAAGATTCAAATTTAAAATAAAAAAAAAAAAAAAGACAAAACCACTCTTATCAGTAGAAAAACCACCGTTCAAAACCGCCCTAGGGGGGTTATTTAACTGGTTTTGAAAAGTTCGGGGTAGAATACCCGGTTTTATAGTTGAGGGGTTATGTTCCACCCCCCTCATAGTTCGAGGGGGGGTTATCTGGATTTTTTCCTTTTGTTCGTTGGAAGGTTTTTTTTTTTTTTTTTTTTTTTTTTTTTTTTTGAATCTTTCGTTGGGAGTTTCAGTTTGGAATTATATATAGCAGGAATTTTAAAGGAACCATGTTCTTCTGTTTTGATGGGGAGGATGTTACGTGACGTGCATGATATAAATAGAGGAGCTTCACGTCCAAAGGAAAGAGTCGGTCTCCTTCAAAAAAGAACACAGGAAAGAAAACTTCCAATCTGAGCTAAGGAAATCATTGTTGCTCACAGACTTTTGCTTAACACGTGTGCTTATCTTTATCTCAAGCTTTGAAAAAAAAAGGGTCATGGACCAAATGCCTTTAGCTTTCACTGTGCAAAGGATTGAGCCCCAAGGACTAGCAGCGGCCCACCCCACCCTTCTTAACATGCTTCTCGATCTATTGCGGCTCTGCTTGACCTTTGCTTGGATTTGTGAGATCGCGAGAAGCAAGGAGAACATGCCATGAGAGATGCCAAAAAAGGCCAGGGAGGAGAAGGATAGAAAGCGGATAAGAACGCGGTGCTATTGCTCGGTGAACTACAAGTGAGTGGTGGTGACCTATATATCAACATTAACTAGATTCATCATGAGTATATTATATGGTAAACATGACAGAATCTGCGTATATCAAACGCGTCCTTTTTTCAGTTCACCGGCCTGCATCTACCTTCTTGTCCACACCAACCTTGCATCTTATTCGTCCATTATCTATCTTCCCATTTCAGTACAAATTAACTAGAGTATATAATAGTAGCTAATATTGTATCTTAGTTTGGACTGAGTATTAGCATGGCCAATTTGCCACGGACGGGTCCCCAGCGCCACTTACCAGTTACCACGTCCTAGGCTAGACATTCTGGACGCCGCGGGAGCGAAGCGACATGTCAAGCCACAGCCCCTTTTGACCTTGCCACCGGCCGGTTTTGCTGACTGGCGCAAACAGAGATCGTGTTTGCCTCGAGGCAGTTACACCCACTTGCCAAAGCAGCACAAGCACGTGTTAACCATCGGTGTCTCCGACGACGCCTCCTGTCATCCATCAGCGCCCCGTCGGTCCATTTTGCCTGGCAAAAGTGGTCAGCTGTGCGTACCTTAAAGAATAACAATGCAGTTGATCCGATGCAAACCATGAAGCCGTCATTTCATGACGAACAAATTCTTTCGATGTTTGAATATTACTTATGAATCCCTGGGCAATAATGGTTATGCTGTTGTGTTCTCGTTGTTGTGTCATATGTGATGTTGTTTACTAGTTTACTACTGGTGTACGTGGTACTTACTACTGGTGTGGTAGAAAACTACATCCGTCTTAAAAAGACTGTTGTAAATTGATTTGATTTATAAAATACATGTATAATATTTATATCTTTAAATAAATTTATTGAAAAAAAACTCTCCTCTTATCGAGTCATGGATACTAGAGAAATTTGTAATCTTTTGGATCTTTTTTTCTCTTGTGATGTAACCTAGTCTAGTTAGATAGACTGTCGGCTCGGCTTTTTTAGCCTTAAAATAAATTTGAATATTCTTTTGATTGTGCTAATTATATACTATAAATATTAATATTTTTAAAATATATTTAATTCAAGTTATTTTGACAGTGAAAACAACTATTTAGGATAGAGAGAGTAAAAAAAAAGAGTTGCATGTACCGAGGGAGTATTATAATTATTATAATATAATAGTATATTGCCTCTGTCCTAAAAAAAGAGTGATGTGTTGGATGTTCGCGTCATAAATTTGATTTAATTTATAGAAAATATATATAATATTTATATCTCTAAATAAATTTATTAAAACTAGATTTAAAGATCGTTTCAGTGATATTAATTATGATATTAATTGATTATATTTATTATTTATAAAAAGTTACTGACATTTATTTTTTAGAAAGCGAGAATAACATATTATTTAAGATAGAGGGAGTATATATACATATCATGATATGATAAAATTTCGGTAGTGGTGTGGTATCCGGTCCGGATTGTGAGGTTTGCGTGGCAGCGTGGCGGATATTCGCTTTCCCTCGCGAAACCAGACAGACGCAAACGGCAAACCACCCCCTTCTCAAGTTTCAGTTCAACACCGACGCCGTCAGTCCGTCACCGCAGTCCGCAGCACAGCGCCTCGCCACCTCCTTGCTCGCTTCGCTTGCGCTTGCGCCTCCCCTTTCCCGGCTGTCGCCGCCGCCGGAGCCTGGAGCCATGTCCGGCGCGGCGGTCCAGGCGGTGGAGCCCCGCCCAGCGGCAGCCGCGACGACCACGGCCGCGGCGTCTCCGTCTCCGGCCGCCACCACGGCTCAGCCCGCGGCGTCGGCGGCGGCGGCGAGGGGAGCGATAGGGGTGCGGCGGCCCAGCGCGCGCGGCGGGGCCGGCGGCGACGATGGAGCACGTGCTGCTGGCGCTGCGGGAGACGGAGGCGGAGCGGGAGGCGCGGATCCGCGGCGTCTTCGCCTTCTTCGACGCCGCGGGGCGGGGCCACCTCGACCATGCGCAGATCGTGGCCGGCCTCGTCGCGCTGCGCGTCCCCGAGGGGGCCGGCGGCGCGGCCGCCGAGGACTACGCGCGCGCGCTGCTCCGGGCCTGCGACCGGGACCGCGACGGCCGTGTCGGCTACGACGACTTCCGGAGGTACATGGACGACAAGGAGCTCGAGCTCTACCGCATCTTCCAGGCCATCGACGTCGAGCACAACGGGTGTATCCTGCCCGAGGAGCTCTGGCATGCGCTCGTCAAGGCTGGTAACTGCAATGCAACCGCTCCTCGCCTTATTCCTTCCTTTTAGTGATTCCTCTAGCATAGCTCGATTATGGGGTGGTGTGGAATACTCGAATGAGGTTTTATTGGTTGAGTGGGAGTGAGATACTCTATGAATAAAATAAAAAAGTGTTTTCCTGAGCTACAAATTTGATTGTTCCTTGAGATGTCATGAGAAATGTAGCTGACTACTGTGATAAGCTTAGTTTAGTACTTCACTCTTCTTTGCTGCTTGTAGTGGTCGTAGCTATAGCGTCCACTCTTGAAAAATAAATCATAGTCCAGTACATGCTTGTGCTGCAGTATCCTGGCCTAATCTAGGTACTAAAGTTCAAATTTGGCAATTGGTATTAAAAAAAAAAAAGCTGATATATTGATAGAGAAATCAAGTAAGGTGGTGCTTTGGGTTTGGCCAATAAAGTCACTCAAGTTTTGTGATGGTTCTAGACTTCTACTGATGCCATAGGGACATGGGCTCCTTAAAATAGGTAGCTAAGATAAAGGCCCTTTCATAATTTGGACATCCCTTTTATAAATTTTGTTATTATTAAGATGCAACACAAGGTATTGATGGAGACATACTGCATGGGATAGTTTCTTTTTGTGGTGAAATAAGTCAGACATTCGTGTCAATACTCAACTCTGGCTTTAAGTATCAGAGTGGCAAAGTTTGGGGTTTCCTAACATTGAAATTCTTTACCACATTTCCTAATGTCAGCTTTTAGAAAGTCCTTTTTTGACATGAGAAATGTAGTAGATGACAACTAGTCAACTATGATAAACTGAGTTTGGTTCTATTTGTCGCTACTTACTAGTGGTGGTAGGTATATCGTTTCCCTTGCAAAGTGAAAGTATGAGACAATGAGCGCTTCATGAGTTGAGTGAGAGTTGGAGTAAGTATTGATGGTGGCGGTTCTGATGCTCAAATTGTTTTTCACCAGGGAGGTTTATGACTTCGATAAGTTTAGTAGTCCCCATGTGGAAATTCTACGACTGGTTGTTGCTGACAGTTGTGAGAAGATTAGTCCCCTTCGAGTGACCTGGTAAATGTAGCTGAAACCTTGAGGGTTTGATGGCATACAAAATGGTTGATTGGGAGGTATCTGAATGTTGATGTGATGTGTGCCATTCAAATCATTTCCAGGACAGACCTGAGCCAATGCCAGCAGCATATGGACTAGTCCTTGGAATGCCCATCATAACATGCAATGCTTCCATTTGACCACTGCAATGCGCTTCACCATTTCAAAATTTTAATCAGTTTCGATATCTTAATAACTGTCTAAAGTCACCATTCCGGAAATAGGAAGTAGTTCCTTGTGTGTGAAGTTTGTTTTAGCTTTGAATAACACAGTGCATTGTATTTGTTGACATTGGTAGGAAATGTGAATAGCTATGTTCCAAGGAGCTGGCTGATAAATCTTGTCTTTGTGATATGTGTTACAAGTATATCAGTTTGATGTTTGCAGGTATAGAAATTGATGATGAAGAGCTTGCAAGATTTGTTGAGCATGTGGATAAGGATAATGATGGTATTATTACTTTTGAGGAATGGAGAGATTTTCTTTTGCTTTATCCTCATGAAGCAACCATTGAAAACATATATCATCACTGGGAAAGAGTCTGCCTTGTAGATATAGGTGAGCAGGCTGCTATACCGGAAGGAATAAGCAAACATGTAAGTGCGAGCAAATATCTGATTGCAGGAGGCATTGCTGGTGCAGCATCTCGTACTGCAACTGCACCTCTTGATCGCCTCAAAGTAAATATGCAAGTGCAAACGAACCGTACTACAGTTGTAGATGCGGTTAAGGGTATATGGAGAGAAGGTGGTCTACTGGGATTTTTTAGAGGGAATGGATTGAATGTGGTCAAAGTTGCTCCAGAAAGTGCTATAAGATTCTACACCTATGAAATGCTTAAAGAGTACATAATGAAAAGTAAAGGAGAAAATAAGAGTGACATTGGTACTTCTGGACGCCTCATGGCTGGGGGCTTGGCTGGTGCTATTGCACAGACAGCCATTTATCCCATTGATTTGGTGAAGACTCGTCTACAGACTTGTGAGGGAGGCAGAATTCCTAGCCTTGGCGCACTATCAAGGGACATATGGATACATGAAGGTCCTCGAGCATTCTACAGAGGCCTTGTTCCATCATTGCTTGGCATGGTCCCGTATGCTGGAATTGATCTTACTGTTTATGAAACACTGAAAGAAATGTCCAAGACATATGTCCTCAAGGACAACGGTACACTTCGACCAGGATCTGTTTGTACTTCCACCCTTCTCATCTGGTGTTATTAAGTAATGATTTTCTGATGTAGATCCTGGCCCTTTAGTACAGTTGGGCTGTGGAACAGTCTCTGGAGCGCTAGGAGCGACATGTGTATATCCTTTACAAGTCATCAGAACAAGGTAAGCTGTGGATTTCATTGATAGCAATGTAGGCTTGTCCAGCAATGAAGCTCTTTTCCCTCACACATGCCCATATGCTCCTTGCCATTATTAATGTTATTTGCAGAATGCAAGCACAACCAGCCAATTCAGAGGATCCATATAGAGGGATGACTGATTGTTTTCGGAGAACTCTGCGGCGTGAGGGAGTTTCTGGATTTTACAAAGGGCTTGTACCAAATCTTCTTAAAGTGGTGCCAGCTGCAAGTATTACATATCTTGTTTATGAGACAATGAAGAAAAGTCTCTCCCTAGATTAAGTGACTTTGTAGATTCTGCATATGAGCGGCTGACTGTATAGATAGTATTGAGGCATGATGTTTCCTCGTTGAGTAGGTGCTAACTTAATCCCCCCTGAGGTGTGAGATAGTATTTTGGCCTCAGGATTCAGTTTATGCAGGGCATTCTCATTCTTATTGGCAGAAATAAAAATGTTATACCTGTCAGATCATCAAGGGACCATATTGTAATGCAGGTAGTTGGCCTTCTTTGTAAGCCTCTACTGCTGCCATTTCTATATATATATACTTCTTTTGCAGATTTTGGCAATATTCTGTATTTTCAGTTTGCACTTAAGAACTAATCAACTGGAAGAGTTCGGAGAACTAATCAACCGGAAGAGTTCGGATTAGGGGATTGCACTAGGAATTTTTTGGAATTTGTTCAATTTTGATTTAAGCTATGATAATTATGATCCAATCATATAAGATGGAAGGAGGCACTACAACTAGATTGCATCATACCTTGGCTGTGACTAGTTAATCCACCAGGGAAGTTGAATTCTTCTGGCTGACAAATCTCATAACGAACCAAGAATATTTTGTTGAAGATAAGTTCTTGGCAAGTCGCATGGTATCAATGGGACTGCTAGAAACTGTTTGTATTTGGAAGCATGTTCAATAGTGAAAGTTTGAGATTCTCCTAGCTGCTTAATTTTATCTAAAACTGACCTCAGCGGGATATGGTTTGCGCTATCTACTAGGTGTTTGTTCTGAAACTTGCATGTTTCTTGTGCCTTGTTAATTATTGTTCATGTCATCATTACTTGATTAGCACCGTGTACTGTGATGGAAATAATGTCAAATACGATGCTGTTCATTATTTGGCTAGGTAGAGCAACTCCAACAATTTGCTAAAACTCACTTGGCAAATTTATAGTTTTGCCAAGTCTCAAAACTAAATGCCAAGTGAAAAAAGGATCTTCTCCAACAATTTGGTATTTGGTCTTGGCAAAAGAACTTGGCATCCTAGGATTTTTGCCAAAATCACAAAATTAAGCCTCCAACAAGTTGGCAAAAGTAGTTGGCAAATTGGGATACACGTGATGCCAAGTGATGTAGGACTTGGCATATTTGGCAAGTGAAGGGGGAATTTTGCCAAGCTCACAAAAATGCCAAGTAGTTTTGCCAACTTGTTGGAGGCTGTTTTTTATGGTTTTAGTAAAAGTTTTAGAATGCCAAGTGCTTTTAGCAAATTGTTGGAGATGCTGGCTAGCTCTTGCTAGGAATGTAGCTGGAAACTGATTTCATAAAATCACCAAACTCTTCAGCTTGAATTCACTTTTCTTTCAGAAGTAACTGCCAACTGCTATTGTATTCATGTGTAATCATTTTTTTTCCTTGCTCCCTTTCTTTGGCTGTGAGAAGCACCTTATTCCTAGATTTTTAGTTGAAAAGTAACATCATTTCAGTATTTTTCTTTCAATGATTCCATTTTTTTTCCTATGTGCACTCAATTCTGCCCGCCTGCTACCAATCCTGACTCTCATCCTTTCTGTTTGCCCATGGTCCTGGAATCGCTGAGAGCGTGGGCATACGATTATAAAATTCTCGTGTGCTCATGGAACGCAGGCTGTGATCTACACAGGAGATTCACGAGGTTTGTTGTTTTTGTTTTTTCAAAAGATCTAACTGGAGAGATTTCAGAGATAGTGCGAGGAAGCAACTGAGTGTCGACAGAAACTTCGTGTGTGGTTTTCCCCAAGTACTCCCCTAGTAGAACTAGAAGCACCAAGAACCGGAAGGTCGGGAAGGAGCTGAAACCAGAACGAACGCCTGAAAGGGAACAGATAGATGGTCACCGTTGCCAACCCCTGCTGCTCCGGTTTCGGGTGGGCTAGAAGATCACGCGGTGGCGTCGCGGGAGAAAAGGCCCCAACGGTCCAGGAAGGAGAGCCTATGGGCCCTGCGTGGCCCAAGTCGAAGGGAAGTCCGCAACGGCTCTTTCTTGTATCCCTGGAGAAGAAAGGGAGACTTGGCTCTCTTTTCGCAACCGTGCCCAGCAACGGGCGACGACGATGGAGGACGGAGAGAGTCGGCGAGTAAAACCTCGTTCCACTGGCAATAGAGAGTCATCGGAGTTAAACCTCGTTGAGACTTGAGAGCGTGTACGATTATGAAATTCTCGCACTCAGCGAAGGTAGGATGAGTACTCCTCCACAGGAGATCCACGAGGTTTGTTATGTGTACGTAAGTGCGCCGTTTCTGTAAGGCAAGTGTTTAGATAGGTCTCGGTCTGTTCTGCTCTGCTCTTCTCTGCTTCAGGGCGCACACGAAGTTTCGTTTTTGTTCAAAAGACCGAACTGGAGGTCGGTCATTCAGAGGTGTAGTAGTAGTGCGAAGAAAGCACACGGCAATTGACAGAAACTTCATGGATGCACCCCCCCCACACCCCACCCCACCCCACCCCCCTTTTTTTTTTTTTTTTTTTTTTGCCCCAAACAAGTAGGAGTAGTAAATCATGATCTAGAAGCTCCAAGAGGCGGAAGGAGCTGAGCCCAGAACGCCTGAAAAGGGACCCGGCCGATGTGGCCATGGCACCGAGCAACGATGGTGCTTCTTTTGGCACATCCATTTGCAGCAGTGTGAGTACTCCCTTCGTCTCATAAATAAATGAACATTTTTGACTTTCATAATTCATATTTGACCATTTATCTTATTTAAATTTTTTATGTAAATTATAAGATAAATAAATCATTATGAAAGTATCTCTAATGATAAAAATAAGTTATAAAAAATAATTAGAAAATTTTAAAAATTTTTTAAATAAGACGAACAGTCAAATAGAAAATACGAAAGTAAAAGGTTCATTTATTTTTGCGAGACGGAGGGGGTACGTAGTACACACCTGCCTTGTTCCCCTGCAGCACGCGTTGAATCCGGCGATGTCTGGACGCTTTGGGCAGCCAGCAGCCCTCGGTCTGCTCTTTCTGACGGGGACAGTGCAGGCAGGACTAGAAGGACAGGTGGCGGCTGTCGCCGTTGCCGACGACCTCTGCCCCGGAACCTCATGGACACCTGGGTGAATCGCGCCGCCCAGGGTCGGTCGGTCCCGTCCCGTCCCGCGGCGTTGCACTTGCACTTGTCTCTCTCACGCTCCCGGGACGTCGCAGCACTCGGCAGCGCTCCCGTGTCCCGCGACATGTGTCCCGGCAGCCCCGGGGCTCTTCGGCGTCGGCGGGTCTCTGGATCTGGCTCCACGCATCGGCGCTTCGGCCGCCGTCGACGTCGAGACGCGACGCGACGGCTCTGAGGTCTCGGCCCCGCCCGCCCACCGGGTCCCTGCCTCCTCCCTTTCGGTTCCGGATAAACGCGGGCCGGTGGAGTACGTACTCCGTACTCCTACGTGTGCGTCCATGAGCCCCCACGCTCTGTGCTGTGCCTGTGGCGGGCGAGCTAGGGCACAGCGGCACAGCGATCCGACGGCGACGCCCTGCGCGTGCGTGCTCCTGGCCCTGGACCGCGCTGTTGCTGGCGTAGTACGAGTACTAGAAACACCGGCGCGGCTTTGCCGCGCACTCCTTGGAGAGCACGTTCATAGTAGTATGATATGATAGATTGATAGTTAAATTAGGTTGTTGGTATTTTACCAGTCTAACCCTTCTTTTTTATCATCCTTCTACATATATAGGATAGGAGTATCACTGTTTGCCTTTTTTTTAGAAGGATACCACTAGTTATCTGTGACGAGGTCCAGATAAAAGTACACTTCATATAGAAAGCATATACATGTTCATTCATGGTAACTACATGATTATTTCACTCTGTATACTGTAATGTACGTGATCTGCGTAAAATGAGTGATATTTGATCCATAGGCTGAAAATCATTCTCCTTGCTGCTTTTAGTAGCATCTGCATCAACAGAACCTGTATTCGGTCAGAATAAATCTCTTTCTTAACATGCCTGTTTTAGTCAGAGAAATAATATTGCTGGAATACAGTTTTTTTAAAAGCATATAAGATAGTTCTTTCACTTTAAAATTAGATAAAGTCTACAGGTCCTCAGTTTTTTTTTTCAAGAAAATGAAAAGGGTAAATGCACTTTACATTGCATGAATATTTTTCTCATAGTCAAGACATGATAGCTCGCTTGAAACTAATTTGCAATAACGAAATTTAATGACCTTATATTAGTTGTCTGTTGATTACAAATTTGATGTAATGCAAAGGGAGTATGAAATGCAGGAAAATGAGAATATGGTGTTAAATGCACTACTGAATTTAGGCAAAGAATATCAGTGTATGCACACAAAAAAAAACTGCATAAACCTGAACTTGTCCTCTGCCTTGTAAGTGATGTTGCAACGTGCAATCAGATCAAAAGCATTGAGAATTGGTTTAGCTGAGGGAGTGGTGATGAATGCAAATAGTATTAATAATGAATGAAAACAGTAAATTTATCCCAAGAGGCAACAACCCACACCTCCACCAATCTGAATTTGTAGCCCATGCGAATATAGGAGAAGAAAAAGGGAGTCAGAGCAGAGCTAACCTTGAACCGGACAACGAGATTTTCAGCTTGCAGTTCCATTGATAACAGAAACGCTATTTCATTGAATATCCCAAGGATATGGAGACAAATGTTGAGAACTATTGGATCTAGCACATCAGTCTTTTTGCACAATGATATAATATAAGCTCCTAGTCCCCCTTATAACCATTGATTACTGGCACAATGTTGATTGTAAAAAATATTCTGCATAAACATAACTATGTTTAATCAATTCTATGTAGAATTTCAGCTACAATCAACATAAATATAGGTATAATGCTAATGATTGTTAAGAATAATAACATAGTATGGTTTCTGAAATTTCAATTCATCACTTGGTCGAAAGAGTTAGCAAGCTTGCAGAGAAACAATAAAGTGTTCCACAGTTGTGCTTATCTTAGAACTTTCAATGAAGTACACCAAACAGGTTCAGAAAACTTTTTAACCATGCAGCAGCTCAGCTGAATGAATTAGCAAACTCGATCGAGTCAATTTCAGAAGTAGAAAATCAAGCTGACTGAACTTATCTCATCTACAGCAGAACTGAAATAGACCAAGGAGATTCAGAAAACACTCGTTATGTCTAGTACAGTATCTAAAATTGTGCATTTGACTCCAGCAGCAAATCGGCCGATTTTGAGGTTGCATTAGGAACACTGAAGATTATATAGATTGTGCACAAATCACAAATTGTAGCGATTTTCAGAGTTCAGTAATAATGAGTGGAATGGTTGCTTAGAGACTGATCCCTTGCTGTTCCCCTCCACGGACAATGCAAATGGCCACCCCCTGCTGTTGCTCCGGTTGCTCTTTCTCCGGGCCATAATAGCCTGATCCCCAATGGGGGGGCTGACCTCGAACTCGGAGGAGGAGTGCAACAACATATAAATAATGAAGCAGTTCTCAGGGGTTACGGCACGGCGTCATGTTCCGGGAGGTATGCTAGGCTGTGGAGGGCCAACTCTGGTCGGCGAGCACAGCTGCTGGAGTCGCGTAGGATGGCTGCCGAACCCATGCTGGAGAAATCGAGTCCGCCCGGAGGGGGCTGCCGCGGCCGAGGCCCCCGATACACGCCGTGTTGGGCGGAGCCACCATGCCCGCGACCCTCGTCCGGTGCGGGGTAGCCGATGCCGGCACGCATGCAGGCCTCTTCACGCGCCAAGGTGGCCGAGAACGCTCGTTGTGCGCTCGCGCCTTCATCGACCGGGGGACCGGGGCCACCGTGCCCACACCCCACCTGCGCCGCGGACGCCGGGAGGGCCCTCGCCCGCGCCGAGATGGTCGGGACCGGAGCGGCCGCAACCGCACCCCGCCTGCACCAGGGTCGCCGAGGCCGCTGGAGCACCCACCCGTGTGCCGGAATGGCTCTTGGGTGGCCAGAGCCGCCACGCCCGCGCGGGTTTGCGTCGGGGTCGCAGGGCCGCCTCCGCCCGCGCCGGGAGGGCCATGATCGGAGCGGTTGGGGACGGGGTGCGGGAGGGAGATGCAAGAGTCGAGGGCGGGGAGCGGGCACCGGGCAGAGGATCGGTCGGCGAAGGCTCGCGATGGTTCGGGTTGACGACAAAGCGGCGAGAGACCCGACCGATCCGCAATTGAATGGGCCAGATCCTTTGTTCGCTCGATCCGACGGTTCGCTGGTTCGCAGGTGACATGACCCTAGCGGGTGCCCTGGGAGCCGCGTGAGACACGTGGCAAGAGAATACGCCGGAGCACATGGTGCTGATTTCGTCTATTAAGAGATCCGCCATTCGCCGCAGCGTTGTCCACGTGTCGCGTGCCGTCGTCCCGCGCGGCCGTATCCAGCGGTCCGGTCAGGCAGCAGAGGCAGGTCGCTGTTGCCGTCGCCTCGTGCCATCATCACAGAACGGATACAGATTCCTCACAGGGCGTCGGGACAGGTGGCGGCGAGGCCGCTGCCGGCCGAAACCTCGCCGCGGACACCTGGCGCCCGGTGCAGCGAGAGAGCAGAGACGGCCACCCAAGATAGCTCTGGACCGGCCTACCCGCGACAAGTGTCCCCGAGAGGCGAGAGCGACGGCTCTCCGGCGGTGGAAGCTGCCGTCACCTGGCCCTCCCGCCGGGATCAAGGCACGGGACAGCTGACCGCTCCCCTCCCGAGACACCACCACCCGGCAACGTGCGACGGACGGACCCAGCCCGTCCCGGCCGAGCCGCCGCATGGGGTCAGCCGATTTCCTTTTCCGCCGGTATTGCTTGCTCAGATGGAACGACCGGATCGTGCTGCCTGCATAGAAAGAGTATTGCAACGTGCACTAGTATTGCCTAGCGAAACGTCTGACGTGTGCACAGGATGCTGTGCCGAACCTCCGGATGTCGCTTTCTCCTAGAGTACTGTCCTTTCGTCCCTAGGTTACTGCCGGCTGCGGCCGCTGGCGTCGTCGTCCCTGCAGCAGTGCGCCAAATTGCCAAAGTCCTCGTTGAGATGGGTACGCTTGACGCATTTCCAGCAGCACGACCTGCCAACTAATACTAGTAGTATTTTAGCACAACATGTGGCTTTGACAGGTACAGTGCTCATCATTTCAGAACAAGTGTATGTATATTAACTTTGAGAGCTAGAACTAATCTTAAGTTTAACCAAGTCTATAAAAAATAATATTTTATATCCATAAATAAATTTACTATAAAAATAGACACTGTAATTATTGTGATAAAATCTCTCTTTCTAAATTTATAGAATCTCATCATGGAAGAAAAGAATCAATGACCCTGTTTGGATCCAAGGGCTACAGCTAATTTGAACTAGTTTAATCTAAACTAACCCAAAAATATCTAAATAGGAGGGCTAGAGCTAGTTTTTTGGAACTAGCCCACCCAAAAAAAATTAGCTCTCCAAAGAGGTGATTATTTGGACTAGTTTGATAATAAATGTATTTTTCTAAGCATTTGACACATTTAAACGAATTTAACACAATCTTAAACTTCATCCTCACCATTCTAAAAGTTATGGGAGAAAAAAATATTAATTTTTTAGTGGGTCACACTAGAACTAGCCTAAAATAGCCCTTTGATCCAAACACTTCTTTGGCTAGAGCTAGTTTGAGCTAGTTTAAAACTAACTCTAACCTCTAGCCTCTAGCGAACTAAATTGGTCCAAGCAGGGCCAATGGCATGTCACAATACTTTTGGTCTCCGATGTTTGAAAAAGGGAGGAGGAGTTGCTCGGGCTTCTCCGTATGGTACAGAGAGGAGCTATTTTGCTCTTTTCTCTAGAAATAAACTAGGAGGCAGGTAAAACTACCACTATTCTTTTTTTTTTCTTCCATGCCCTTCAGCAAGAAACTAGAGCCGTGCCAAATAGAGCGTCCATATCACTGCAATCTACCGGGCGGTGGTGGATCGGGTACATCCTATGAGGTCTGAGCTGCATCCGCGATGAATCCCCAATTTCCCACAGCAATATATGGCGTGACAGCGTGGTCGTGCTGGCCTGACTCGAGCGATCATTGGCGTCGCGTGGTGGTTCATTTCGTCAGACACCGGAGGGTCAAGTAGTTCGGCCATGCGGCGCGCCGGCACGAATGACGCCGCCTCGCACTAACCTTGAAATCTTTAATTAGGCCAGTCTCAATAGGATTTCATGGGAGATGTCATGCGCATTTATTAGGGTCGCCACATCAAGAAATCTGCACTTTTACACATAAACACAGAGGGAGAGAAGAAACTCGTTTCATCCCCACGACACGACCTCGGCAGCGTTTCCAACGCGAAGAAACGCAATTGAAACTGGCACTGAGAAGGAATCGCGTTTCAAGGGAAGGGGAAAGCGGGCTCAGGTGCCGCCGGCGCGCCCGGCCACTTCGCCGCGCGGGCTTCCCTGTCGCGCGCTCGGCCCCTCCCCGCAAGTGAGCCCTTCGACAGCGTGGGCGCGTGCGAGGTCCAGGCGCCGCCGTGCCATGGGCGCAAGCTCTGCCGGCGGCGGCCAAGGCTCCACTACACACGGGCCTCTCTGCTCGGCCAAGTGTGACATGCGCAGGCGCGGGCCGCCGCCGGCCGCCACGCGCACGCTCGATGCAAGGGGCGAGCGTCGCGGGCCGCCGCCCCACCCAGGCGCGACGCGAGTCCGAGCGCCGCCGCCACGCGCAGGCGCGACGGAGGCGCGGGCGCCGCTGGGCACCATGCGCACGCGCCGCGAGCGCCGCAGCCGCCATGCGCAAGTGCGACGCGAGGGCGAGCGCCACGGGCGCCCCCATGCCTAGGCGCGGCGAGCACGTGTGCCGCCGCCTCGCGCAGGCGCACCGCACGGTGCGAGTGCCACCGGCCACCACGCGGACGCGAGCGTGACGCGAGCGCGAGCACCTTCGACCGTGGGCTTGTGCGCTGTCCGCCGCGCCACCGTCTGTGGGGCGAACGCGGGCGCCGCGGGCCACCGGCTGCTGCTCAGCGAACGCAAGCGCCGCGCCGCTCGCTGCAAGTGCCGTCCACCGCGCCGGTGCCGGCCACTGCTCGGCGAACGCGAGCGCTGTGCGCCACCAGCTGCTACTCGGCGAACGCGAGCGCCGCGAGCGGTCAGCTGCTGCTCGGCGAACGCGAGCTCCGCGCGTGGTTAGCTGCTGCTCGGCGAACGCGAGTTTCCACACGCCGCCGCCGGCGAGCGCCGTCCGCCGTGCCGTCGTGGGCTTGTGCGCCGTTCTGCGAGTGCCGTGCGGGTCTGTGCGCCATTGCTTGAGTGCCGCCGTGGGCGTGCTTCTTCCTGGCTGGCCTCGACGTGCAGGCAAGAAGGCAAGAAAGAAAGGGGAGAGAGAAAAGCGATGTTGGTGGGACCCACAGAATACCAAATTAATCTATGAAACTGTGCAATGAAATTTACATTGAGAGACAAGCCTATTTCATTCAAAAGTTTCATGTTTTGGAAACTTAGGGAGATGAAACCTTGCACTGAGATTGACAACACTTGTTCTCCTTAATGCACTTGCTGATTGGCCCTTCAGCATTCGCACGGGATTATTTCATGGATAGTCAAGCTACAAAGGCAAACACAGAAAGCAAAGAGACTTTCGGTAAAGATGCTGTTAGTGGTGGTATTGGCAGAGCACCTGCAATGGTTCCCAAAGTAATAACTGGTAATAAATCAATTAATTTTCAAAGTAGCTAAAAAATGTTGGGAGCAAAATTATTCAGATCCTCGAGCGGGTTTTAAGATTTCAGTTGTAAAATATAAAAGATAATTTTGCATCAGAAATCTTAAATTATTTATAAACCATCCCGACCATTTTTATCATTTCTTTCTCTCTTATGCATTTATATTGGGAACTTTATCCTACTTCTTATTCTTTCCACGTCCTTCCACCTTCAGATCGGTAGATCTATAGGTGTTTGGATTAATTTTTTTTCCCTGAGTAAGATAGAAAGTTGTTGGAGACAAGTTTTTTCTTTAAATTTTGCTAATAAAAGAAATCTAGATCGAAGTGGAAGAATTCAAGATAAAAAGAACGTAGAATCCTAGAATTCTTGCTAAACACTTTAGATTCTATGTTGCACTTCGTAGATTTTATTACAATACAAAATCTAATAGAAACAATTAGAACTTTTGTTTATCTAGATTCCTAAAATTTCTGAGGATCCAAACAGTGTCACTAGTGTAGTCTAGATGAAACGAACCATACGACATGCTTTTCTCCGTTCTAAATTATAGTTCACTTGACTTCTTCGATCTTAAGTTTAACTTCTTGTTGTATAAAAACTTTTATGTAAATATAGTCAAATTAAGTTATTTTTAAAGAACCTTTTTTTAATAAAGTAAGTCACAATAAAAATATTGAATTAAACGAGTGGTCAAATTTGAAAAAAAAAAAAGTCAAATAAATTATGATTTAAAATAAAGAGAGTAAGTCCAAAAGAAATTAAACTGACATAACACATGACGAGATGGCCACAGGACCAGGGTCGGCTACCACCGGCTTGTGTACCGTGGAGTATAGGAGTATACGTGTACTGGTAGAGTGGTAGCACCCCTACTACGTGTTTGGTGAGCCTCAGGGTGCCGACGACACCTGTACACTCTCGTCTTCTGACGAAACGTGTGTAGCGTAAAGGCTTCTAGATGGACGGATACGTCCTCCCCCCAGTCCCCACGCGCCTGCCGAGCGCCGCGCACCGAGATTCCTTCGTCAAAGCCGTGGCCTGCATGAGCATGAGCATGGCTGCATCTGCATACGCGGAAGGCGCGACAAACTCGGACGTCATCGGAAAGCCAACCATGCACGTTCTGAAATGGAAACAGCTCGGAGCCGGACAGAGCTGCTGCCTGCTAGTGCGAGCTGAGGCCAGCAGCGAGACTGCGTGGACCGCCCCGGGGACCGGGGTTTTTTTTGGCGTTTGCCACCGGCACGACGCACGAGCAGGAGGCAGGAAGCACCAGCACGCCGGTAAAACTGTTTTTTCGAGGAAAATTCACGACCGAGTCCCGATTTAGTAGCAGTTTCTGTCCTTCTGGTCTCAAAACGCAGAAAATAAAATACAGTATTATTTTTGGGTCTCAAAATTTTTCACTCGAGCGTCACGTGAGTCTCTCAACTTTCCGATGATTGAGGTGCCATTATTTCTGATACCCATAAACGTGGGTTCATGCGTCATCTAATATCCAAACAGATCCTACCTGCTTTCTGCACTAACACAAAATATTGCATTGCACAAACGAGTTTTGAACTGGACAATTCGGTCCAGCAGGTCAGTTGGATGAGACTAAATCTTGGGAGTGTTCGTTCCAGAATTTGTCGGTCCTCTTACATCACCATCTGCCGCCACTACATGGGACTTTATTCTGTTTCTCTTTTTTTTTAAAAAAACATTTTCTATAGCTTAGGTGCCTGAATAATTTTGATTTTCCTTTTTATACAAAATTTATCATTTGTTAATTGTCATTTGTTTCAATAAATATGGACTGTTGGATGGAGATCTGATGGTTGCTAGGTTCGCGTTATTTTAATTAGACACCAAAAATTATAGCATATCCTTTTTTCTGGTTATTATAGGCTCGTTTTATATATTTCTTTGTGATAATTTTTTTTGTAAGCTTCTTTTTCTCCTTAATCAAATACAGTACGCGTTCATTTCGTACAGAGAGATAGAGATATGACTACGTATTGACTAGCAGCTTTTCACACTGATTCCCTTTTCAAATTAACTGGAGAACACGAGCAGAGGTCGATCATTAATTCATGTCAAATTTTTCTAATGTTGCATGTGGCATTCATGCGTTCCGACTTCCGAGTGACAAGCAAAGCTGTTTGACTTTGAGCTTCCTGTACCCGCACATCTCAGAGTTCGTCCTGCCGTTCTTGTTGAACAGATTTATCATGATGAGAAGATTCCACGCCACGGTACCCTATACTAGAGAACAAAACAAGTCAAGGGCAGCTGCTGTGCGGATAACACTAGACTAGTACGCCTATGCCGTCGGTACTCGGTATCCTTCCTGCTCCCTTCATTTAACAAGTCATCATCGTGCACGGTGTTCGTTTAACAAAATCAACATCATCATGCACGGACCGTTCAACCGCACGACGACCTCTCCCCAGGGCCAAGTCTTCTTATTTTATTTGTGGGCGGTTTATGGCTTTATTATGCCTTTGTGGTGTCAATTGTCAAATAATCCTTTGAGATTGTTAGCACGTCAAATGACACCATCGACATAGTATGTTTCACCTAGCAAAGAATCACGAAATAGTGCACATTATTATCTCGACGAAATATGCGCACTACTAGCCTTTTCTTTGATAGGAAAATTATATTGTCTAGTTTTAGTTATTGAGATGTACTGTTTTTTTTTCTTTACTATAGGTAGCCTCCCTAGAAGCGTGTGGCGTAACCTTTCTAAATCATATGGCCCACAAGCACCGACCTTGTCCCTAAGACCTTAGTCAACCATGCTTATACACCATATAACCTAGAATGTTCCGTCGGGTGGATCCCCCGATAAACCACAATCCCTCCCGGGATCGATACTTACGGATACATCACAGTATTACAACAGCTTTCATACAAAATACCAGAGTAGCGGAAGACTTACAATAACTTAATTTACAAACATTTTGTAAAACTTATACAAACCAGAGTATTATTACAACCCAGCGGAAGTATCATTATATAACTTTATTACAAACCACGCAACAAAAGTGCCCTGCCCAAGGCCACTCAATCTATTCCTCCTCAGAAACCTCTTCAACAACCGTCATGCAACAAGGGCCGTAGCACACTTGCCCATGCGGTTCACACCGCAAATGAGGGTTGAACAAACCACGAGTACAAAAAGTACTCCGCAAGACTTACCCGTCCAAATAAAATTGGGGAGAATACTCGGGAATGCCTTTGGCTAATAGGAATCAAGGTAAGGCTTTAGCAAATTCAAAAGACTCTCTTGCCAAAAAAAGACTAAGCCCGGTCCTTAATGTATCAACCACTTGTCAACCATATACCGAATTCAAAAACTTTCCATACTCATCTTTCATTGTTACTACGATCTTTGGTGCGAGGATCACGGCTCCCATGTCGTGGAGCACACGACGATTCGAATCGCTTATTATACCAATTTGGGGCTTCCTAGCCGCACGATGTATGCAGGACCAACATCTTACATACATCAACTCATGCCCGGATTTCTCCCTACCGTAACGGAGGTACAAGTACACCACCTCACTACGGCCGCTCGGTGCTTCGGGCGTGCGCATCGTAGGGTGGATACACGCTACTTATCCGTTCTAGTAAAAGATAGTCCAAGTGGAGCTTACCGCCATTAGCATGCGACTAGTACTATCCAATAACCTCATGATCCAAGGGCCAAGCAACGAACGGTGCTTAACCGACACAAGTGGGCGACACTACACCCGGGCAAGTAGCCCCCTCCCGATGCAAGTCACTCCACCGGGCGTCTCGACTTACTCATCATCATGTTCTTGCGCGTACCCTCGACCCGGCCAAGGCGAGAGGTAGGCGACAAGCAACATCAAGTTTTCATAAACTCCCATCGGGGATCATTGTGATCACACCTTTGTAAACAGTTTTATCAAAATCCTACACTAGTAGCAAGACTAAGCGCATACTAAGCATTTCGAAATCAAAAACAGGTATCCAGGATAATATATCAAGGTATGGTAAATGCATCAAGTAGGGTAACACACAACTCCTACACCTAATGCAGTATCATCACATGAAATCATAAAAACTTTTCGAAATACAAGGCAGGGTTTGAATGCATCCGGGGCTTGCCTTGGGGCTCGACGAAGTGAGGCTCAGCTACCCAATCACCAGGATCAGATCCAATCTCTTCGGAGGCGGAGATGGCTCGACTCCCTCCTCAGATTCGACGGCTACACGATAGAGATGCATGATTACAATGCAGTAGATGAATGAACATGTGATAACGATGCAACGACTCTTAATCGATCTTGAGTACAACTTTCCTTCACAGTACCCTTACATCAAGAAGGTATAACTAGCGTCGACGATTTACTAACTAGCGATACACAATCAACATGAAATGCCGAAGGTCATTAGGGTTAATGACCTAGGGTCATCACTCAATCCCAAACTCAAGCAACCCTAATGGTGATTAGAGTGATTACTAATTTATTGACCATTTTACAGTCGTTGAAAGCCACTAATTACTTTGCTAAATGGAAGATTAATTAAACCCTAATTAACTAAAGGATTAATTACTTAAACATTAATTAATAAAGGGATTAATTAAGCATAATACAAAAACTTAATCAAAACTTAATCAAACTTCATAATTAAGATCATTACCACCTAATTAGCACACAAAATCAATTTCATGATTTTTTGGAGTTATATTTTAATTACTAAAAATCATGGAAGTTGCATTTATTAAATAAAGGAACAATTTTAATCATCCACAAAAGTTACTGAAAAACAGAGGTTAGCATTTTTCATTGACAG
Organism: Chrysopogon serrulatus; assembly: GCA_015844335.1. NCBI lineage: Eukaryota > Viridiplantae > Streptophyta > Magnoliopsida > Poales > Poaceae > Chrysopogon > Chrysopogon serrulatus. Next base: position 44,275 of record JADLZL010007170.1, read on the forward strand.
TGCATATGATGGAGAGCACCCACATATTTTTCTCATATTTTTATCTGCCCAAATAATATTTATACAAAAAGATGAAAACGTGTCTTGGAAATTTTTAAAGAAAAAGAAAAGCCTTTTCTTTTTCCCCCGCGGACCGTCTTGTGCGGCCCATCGGCCAAGACGGCCCGACTCCACGCGTAGGCGCGCGCGCTCCGCGTGCCCGGCCTCCTTCTCTTCTCCCTCGGCCCGAGGCGAGCCCCGCTGTCGGCTCTTTCCTCCTTCTTTCCTTCCGGCCCGGCGAAAGCGGCAGCATACGATGGCTTCCGGCGGTTCTCACCGACGACACCTCCTCTCGCTCAACCAACCACACCAACGCACTCCCCTCTCTTCTCAGCGTCCGGCGAGCTACTACACGACCTTCCCCAACCAGGATAGGAGCGCCACGCCTGAGCAACTCCGACTCCACTCACCGCGCGCGGTGATCGGCGAGCGAAGCTCACCGGAGCTTCTCGTGTAGAACCAAACATGGCAACGTGATCTACAGCTCAAAGGCGAACACGGCAACCTCACGAATACGACTCGGCTCCTCACCCGGAGCACACCCGGGAGAGGCGAGCATGTCCACGGCGGAGATCGGAGCTTCGCCGGTGCTACGGCGTTCGGCCAATTTCTGCAGCTCGACTCAACCAACCCCCAGGTAAGACTCAGGAGCTCGCGCGACTTCAACCCAACGGAGAGGCGGGCTCGGGAACGGGCGGAGGATGATCGACGGCGGTAAGCAGCGGACGCGGCGGCACGGACTCGGGCGGCGGCGCCACGGCGACTCCGGAGCTTAGCTAAGGAGAACAGAGAGCCGACCATGAGCAACAAATCACGAAGAAGCTAATGGAACAATCGGCGAGGCTTGAGGTGCTCTGTGGAGCTGGACAAGGGAAGGTGCTCACGGCGGCGGTGATCAACCGTGGTCGGGGGACGATGGAAAGGGAGCGACTCCGGGCGATCTCGCGGTGTCACCAGTGGTTCAGAGCGTGCGCAAAGGATGGGCGGAGATGATGACCAGAGCAATTGGGCAGCGAACGTGTGGATTGGCGCGAATTTTGCGAAGAAAAGCCGGCGATCGACGGTGAGCAAGAAAGAAGAAGGGCGGGCCGACGGCGGCAGATGGGCTTTTTATAGGGCTTAACGGGGGCTAAACAGGTGGATGACGACGTCACGGTGTGCCGGTGAGCTGGTTGGCGGCGCGAGAAAACCGGGAAGGGCCGCGAACGCCACGGCGGCGATCGGCCGGCCGTCCGGCATGGGCGCCGGGCGGTGGCGAAAGCACCCCCCCGTAGCACTACCTTGTAGCGGGGACACCTATTTTTCCATTTTCAAAATTAATCCGAAAATTTGAACTGTTCACAAAAATCTTCCAAAATATCAATTGTGTAACTTTTCCAGCTCTACAACTTTGATTTAAGGAGTTTGGGCAGATTCCAAATAGTTTTTGAATTTGAACATCAAATTTGAAAAGGGGATAAAACCCTATCTTTTAGGATTTCAAAATTACTTTCAAATTTTGAATAAAAGATGAAAATCTCCAAAAATAAAAGTTGTTCCATTTCTCAATGTCTACAACTTTCGTTTAGGAAGTTTTTCCTGAAACCCAATAATTTTTGAATTGTAGTTTAAAACTCAAAAGGGGACAATTTGAAATTCAAATTACTTTTGAAATTACTCCAAATTTTATTCACAAACTTGAAAAACTTTGTATACCAAAGTTGTAGAGCTCAAAGATATGCACAAGCTGTATTTTGGAGTTTTTCCCAAATTTTGAATATTTTGAGGTGAAATTATGAAGGGGTAAAAACACTTTGAAATTCTCCCTTTTTGAAATGATTTTCAAATTGAATCTTTGGGCAAATAAATTATGATGATGTGGCACTTTTTTCAAACCCAACCAATAGTACACTTTCAAAGTACAAAATTTCATACTTTGAAATAGTGCTATTGGTTAGCAACTTTTATTTAGAAAATTAATTACAAGTTAGCTCGCCAAAATTGAAAGTGAAATTCAAAACCCAACACTTAGCCCTCAAGCTAGGGGTTTAGGATTTTGAACTCCAATTTCAAATTTGGTTCTTTATTGTACCTCACTTGACCTGTAAAACATCTTTGAGGTGTGAGTTAGAGTTAGCCAAGCACTAGCAAACATCAAGATTCATTTTAGTTTATGGCTTTTATTAATAAAAGTAAACATGTGAGTGAAGTTTAGATTATCAACACATACACATGTGATATAAAGAACTCAAACAACACCCTAAAATCATAAACTCATTTTAATTGTTTGAATTAGGGTTTTCTAATCATGAATGCTCATGCAATGATGATGATGACATGGCAGGTTTTGCTTAACGTAACACCGGGGTGTTACATTATATTCCCCTTAAAAGGAATCTCGTCCCGAGATTCAAAGCTTAGGGCTAAGTAATGGAAAAGGAAATGTGTCAAGCAAACACATCTTACATTGGTTCATGAGGGAGGTAGAAGGTTCATATTACAAGTCTCATGTTTTTGGAAAGTCACAATTCTTAGAAACGAATCGTGACTTAGGAACAAGAAGAAAGAAACTCCGGAAAGTGCTCATTCAAGAATTCCTCAGATTCCCAAGTGGCTTCATCCTCAGAGTGCTGATCCCACTGAACTTTATAAAATCGTCTTATGTGCCTGCGGGTGACTCGGTCTTTTTCGGTCAAGAATCTTGATTGGATATTCAGCACTTGTTAGATCAGGCTCAATATTGATGCCTTCAATGTCGACGACCTTGTCCGGGTACTCGCAAACATTTTTTTTTAATTGTGACACATGAAACACATTGTGTATAAGAGACAATTGCTCAGGTAGATCCGCACGATATGCTACCTTCCCACACTGTTCAATAATTTGAAATGGACCGATGTATCGAGGTGCTAGTTTACCTTTCACCCAAACGGTCGATACCTTTGCTTTCGGTGACACCTTCAAGTATACATACTCTCCAACTTTAAACGCCGTGGGTCGGCGATGACGATCCGCATAACTCTTTTTGTCGAGACCGAGCCCTTCTCAGATTTGCTTGAATTTGTCGACTTTATCTTCAGTTTCTTTAACTAAATCAACCACATAGAACCACCTTTCTCCTGGTTCGAGACCGGTTAAGTGGAGTACGACATCGCCGCCCATATAATGCTTCAAATGGTGCCATTTTGAGACTTTCTTGATAGCTATTATTATAAGCAAATTCTGCTAATGGCAAACATTCATCCCATCTTGAGGAATATGTCAATACACAAGATCTCAGCATATCTTCTAGAATTTGATTTACCCTTTCGATGCCGCCCTCCGGTTTGCGGATGGTAAGCCGTACTATATAATAATTTGGTACCCAATGTTTCGTGAAATTTCTTCCAGAACTTAGCAACAAACTGTGTGCCTCTATCTGTAACAATAGACTTGGGTACCCCGTGCAAACACATAATTCGGTCTATATATAACTGCGCATATTGTGGTGCACGGTAAACATTCTTCACTGGAATAAAATGGGCTGACTTAGTCAATCGATCAACAATAACCCATATAGAATCATAACCCTTTGATGTTGTAGGCAGACCCACAATGAAATCCATACTTATATCTTCCCACTTCCAGGCTGGAATTGGTAAAGGTTGTAGCATGCCGGCCGAGTCTTTAAATGCACAGCTTTGACCTTCTGACAAGTGTCACATCTTGCAACATATCGAGCTATCTCAATTTTCATTTTGGTCCACCAGAATCTCTGCCTCAGGTCATGATACATTTTATTGCTACCTGGATGGATTGAGAATCTGGTTAGGTGAGCTTCATCAAGAATCATCTGCCGGAGTTCAGGAACCTTTGGAACAACCAGACGATTTTTGAACCATAACACATTATCGTCATCAAGGCGGAAGCAAGATGCTTGCCCTGATCTGACTTTTTCTATAATATGCTTGAGCCCTTTGCTTTCTCGTTGAGCGGCAATAATCTTTTCTTGAATAGATGAGTGTACGGTGATATCATTCAGTGTACCCCGAGAAATTATATCAATATTTAATCTCTCTAACTCTTGACATAGACTCAGATTTTCTTGGAGTGACAAAGCAAGACAGCTTGCAACCGACTTTTCGACCGAGAGCATCCGAACCACATTGGCTTTGCGGGATGATAATGGACTTCAAGATCATAATCTTTGATTAATTCAAGCCACCTTCGCTGCCTCATATTCAACTCGCATCGTGTGAAGATATACTTCAGACTTTTATGATCACTATAAATATGACATTTGTTGCCCAAACAAATAATGCCTCCATATTTTCAGAGCATGCACAATCTGCGGCTAACTCAAGATCATGAGTTGGATAATGCTCTTCATGTCGCTTCAAGCGCCTCGAAGCATAAGCAATAACTTTGCCCTCTTGCATTAACACACATCCGATGCCGATGCGGATGCATCACAATACACATCGAATGGCTTTTCAATATCCGGCCGAGCAAGGACTGGGGCAGTGGTTAGAAGATCTTTTAACTTATGGAAAGCTTGCTCACATTCAGATGACCATCGGAATTTGGTTTGATTCTTGAGGAGCTCAGAATTGGTTTGGCTAATTTGGAGAACTCGGAACTAAACGACGGTAATATCCCGCCATTCCAAGGAAGCTACGAACTTGATGAACGGTGGTGGGTGGTTTTCAATTAAGAATATCTTGGATTTTACTTGGGATCAATCGCAACACCCTCGGCCGATAAGACATGACCAAGGAATTTGACTTCACTAAGCCAAAACTCACACTTACTAAATTTAGCATAAAGGCGATGCTCTCGGAGACGAGAGACGGAACAATACGGAGATGCTCCGCATGCTCTTCTTTTTTTTTGGAGTATATAAGAATGTCGTCGATGAATACTACGACAAAACGATCGAGCTCGGGCATAAACACCGAGTTCATCAGATACATAAAATGGGCTGGAGCATTAGTAAGCCCAAATGACATGACTAGATATTCGTATAGGCCGTATCGGTGGTAAAGGCGGTTTTGGAATATCTTCCGGCCGTATAACGTATTTGGTGGTAGCCGGATCTAAGATCAATCTTGGAGAACACCTTGGCTCCCGCAAGTTGATCAAAGAGAAGATCAATACGAGGAAGAGGATATTTGTTTTTGATGGTCACCTCGTTTAATGGACGATAGTCCACACACATTCTCAGAGTTTGATCTTTCTTTTTCACAAAGATTGCAGGACAACCCCACGGTGATGAACTAGGTCGGATAAAACCTTTATCCAACAGTTCTTTCAATTGAGTTTTTAATTCAGCTAACTCTTTTGGGGGCATCCTATAAGCCCTTCGGGATCTTTGCAGTGCGTGCCGGCTTCAACTCAATCACAAATTCAACATCTCTTTCCGGTGGTAGCCCGGGCAAATCATCGAGGGGAACACATCCGGAAACTCACGGACTACTTGGTATATCTTGAAGTGCTGGCACTGAGGTTGCATTAGCGGTCGTAACCGCTTTCTTGGGAATCGGAAATTGGATAAGGAGTGGGGACTGGTTATCGGGTAGCAACAACTTAACATTTCTATTCAAGGTATCTATCACCGCGCCATACTGGCGTAACCAGTTCATTCCGAGGATCACATCTATATTTTGATCCTTCAATACTATCAGATCCGTGGGATATAAATACCCACCAAGAGATATAGGAATCTGAGAGACTACTTCCCGTGTACACATACGTCCTCCCGGTGATTGCACCATAAACTCATCTTTAATTTCTTTTATGGGGATTTCATGCTTGGTAACAAATGTGCGGTTGATAAATGTATGAGATGCACCAGAATCAAATAATGTAAGTGCGGGGTGACTGGCAACAGGGAACATACCCATCAACACGGGTTCTCCTTCAAGAACGTTCCCCGACTGGACTTGATAGATGCGCCCAGTCTTCTTCCCGGCATTAGTCTTCGGGACACGCTGTGGAACACCCCTGCCTTGACTCTGGGGCTGTTGACTGCCAGATCCTTGCTGAAATTGGGAAGCATTCCTTTTGGGATATGGACAGTTTCGATACAGATGCCCGACTTGATCACAATTGAAACACGGGCCGAAACCGGTAGAAGTATTTTGTGGAGCTGGTGGAGTTGGGTTTCGAACACCCTGGATGTTCGGCTGCTGGGGATAGGTTGCGGCAGCAGGGCGAGAGTACACCTGTTGCCTCTGGGCTTGTTGCTGCTGTGGTGGGTAGCGGTAGGGTTGGGAATTTTGCTGCTGCTGTGGATAGCGAAATGGCGGACGGTAGTGCTGGGTGGGATGGTAGATAACCTTCCGGGGCGTTTCGGATTCCACCGGATGGTCGAGAGAAAGCACGCCGCTCTTCATTCTTACGTTTCGCTCGAGAGATTTTTTTCATAGGCAATGGCTATATCCACTGCCTCGTAGAATGTGGCATTTGGATTGGAGGTCAAATGGGTTTTGATATCACCTTTTAGGCCTCTGAGGAAGCACTTCTTCTTCTTCGTATCAGTATCCACATATTCAGGTGCATACTGTGATAGATGACTAAACGAATTCACGTACTGCACCACTGACTGTGCACCCTGCTTTAAAGCCATAAACTCTTCTAACTTGGCTTGCATTACCCCGTCGTCGGGGATGAAATGCTTGATTTAAAGGCATCTTTGAACATAGTCCGTAATTTGTCGGGTAATTTGGTCGTCGTGCAAGATAATTTGCCCACCAAGCTGACGCAGGACCTCTCAGTTGCTGGGCAGCAAACTTAGGTTTCACCAAGTCTGGACAACCTTCCAGCAGATCAAACTTCAGATCTATAATGCGAAGCCAATCATTAGCTTCTAGAGGCTCCTCAGCCCTAGTGAACACCGGCGGACGAGTATCAGTGAAGTCCGCATAGGTGATTTCGTCGTGATTACGACGACCATTATTTCCATGTGGTGCATTCTGATTTTTCTGACTTATCTCCCGTAGCATACGGGCATTTTCAGTAGTAGCTTGAACCAAAGCTGCCACAGCTTCGGCTAGGGACGGTGGTGCTTGTGGTGCCTGAGGGACCTCACCCCTCTCATGTGAAGAACCAGACATCTGTTATAAACAAAATCGGATTTATTCACAAGCAGGATTTATTAAGATTGAAAGCAACAGTACAAACCAGTCATACAAAGGTTCACTTATTTATTTTACATGTCCGCCCATAGGCCGGACACCCCAGGTTGACTATTTAACATATATTACATCTCTCTCTATCTCTCTCTCAGGGAGCTCAGATGTCAGATCCCTCATCTGGGTCAGACTCATTGCCTGCCACGGACTCAGCTGCCTCGGACTATTCCGTCGATGCTGGATACACCTCTGGTGACTCCACAATTCCCAGATCGTCCGCGGCCACCTGTTGCTGGTGCAACGGATTGTGGAGATTATACTGATTATGGATTTCCTCATGCAGTGCAGCGGTATATGCTTCAAGATCCGTCACCTGTTCCTGCAACTCCTCAATGACGTCGTACCCATCATTCCTCTGATGTATTGCCGCATCCAGCTCATGCTGAAGACGAGCAATAGTTTGCTGGAGCTTGGTGATGGCTCGAAGATCTGACTGCTCCTGCTTTTTATGATCCTCTATTTCAGACTTGACTTAATATTCTCAATTGTGGCCTTGCGGTGGATCTTTAGTAGCAAGTAGCTAACGCAGTAGCCAACTCGGCGATCTTACGCCTTTTCGTTATCTTCTTCATCGGCGTGGCTCGCTTGGTCCAGCTTCAGCATCATGGCTGCGTGGCGCCATCTGGTGACGCGGTACCCCCTTCGGGCCTGTCATCTTACGGGCAGTCTGCTTGGTGCGTGCCATCCTGTAGAAAGTAACGATAGAGTCTATAAGATTGAGAACCTTAAAGTCAGCAAGAATAGGATTGATTTTTTTACTTAGCCCAACCACTTTGCTTCGGGAATAAAGTTTTAAACATGTGAATTAAACATGATGCATGATCGAACCTACGGATCGAGTAAAATCTTTTAAACTTAACATAAGCATACTTTTAGTAATATAGGGCAAAAGAGAAAATACATGATACTCCGCTTAAGACTTTTGTAAATAGCACCTATGGACTACTAGAAAGAATTAAGACGGAGCAGAAGCAATTTGGACTAAAAACCCTATTTTAACATTTAGATCCAAAGTATTTTGAAGTTTTTGAAAAGTAATACTGTAAGTATCTTTGTAAGTTATGCTCTGGTACCACTCTGTGGCAGAACCTTCTAAATCATATGGCCCACAAGCACTGACCTTGTCCCTAAGACCTTAGTCAACCATGCTTATACACCATATAACCTAGAATGTTCCGTCGGGTGGATCCCCGATAAACCACAATCCCTCCAGGATCGATACTTACAGATACATCACAAAGATTACAACAAATTTTCATACAAAATACCGAGTAGCGGAAGACTTACAATAACTTAATTTACAAACATTTTGTAAAACTTATACAAACCAGTATTATTACAACCCAGCGGAAGTATCATTATATAACTTTATTACAAACCACGCAACAAAAGTGCCCCGCCCAAGGCCACTCAATCTATTCCTCCTCGAAACCTCTTCAACAACCGTCATGCAACAAGGGCCGTAGCACACTTGCCCATGCGGTTCACCCGCAATGGGGTTGAACAAACCCCGAGTACAAAAAGTACTCCGCAAGACTTACCCGCCCAAATAAAATTGGGGAGAATACTCAGGAATGCTGGCTAATAGGAATCAAGGTAAGGCTTTAGCAAATTCAAAAGACTCTCTTGCCAAAAAGACTAAGCCAGTCCTTAATGTATCAACCACTTGTCAACCATATACCGAATTCAAAAACTTTCCATACTCATCTTTCATTGTTACTACGATGCTGGTGCGAGGATCACGGCTCCCATGTCGTGGAGCACACGACGATTCGAATCGCTTATTATACCCAGCTGGGGCTTCCTAGCCGCACGATGTATGCAGGACCAACATCTTACATACATCAACTCACGCCCGGATTTCTCCCCACCAGAACGGAGGTACAGTACACCACCTCACTACGGCCGCTCGGTGCTTCGGCGGTGCGCATCGTAGGGTGGATACACGCTACTTATCCGTTCTAGTAAAAGATAGTCCAAGTGGAGCTTACCGCCATTAGCATGCGACTAGTACTATCCAATAACCTCATGATCCAAGGGCCAAGCAACGAACGGTGCTTAACCGACACAAGTGGGACGACACTACACACAGGGCGTAGCCCCTCCTGATGCAAGTCACTCCACCGGCGTCTCGACTTACTCATCATCATGTTCTTGCGCGTACCCCTGACCCGGCCAAGGCGAGAGGTAGGCGACAAGCAACATCAAGTTTTCATAAACTCCCATCAGGGATCATTGTGATCACACCTTTGTAAACAGTTTATCAAAATCCTACACTAGTAGCAAGACTAAGCGCATACTAAGCATTTCGAAATCAAAACAGGTATCCAGGATAATATATCAAGGTATGGTAAATGCATCAAGTAGGGTAACACACAACTCCTACACCTAATGCAGTATCATCACATGAAATCATAAAAACTTTTCGAAATACAAGGCAGGGTTTGAATGCATCCGGGGCTTGCCTTGGGGCTCGACGAAGTGAGGCTCAGCTACCCAATCACCAGGATCAGATCCAATCTCTTCGGAGACTGGAGATGGCTCGACTCCCTCCTCAGATTCGACGGCTACACGATAGAGATGCATGATTACAATGCAGTAGATGAATGAACATGTGATAACGATGCAACGACTCTTAATCGATCTTGAGTACAACTTTCCTTCACAGTACCCTTACATCAAGAAGGTATAACTAGCGTCGACGACGACGAACTAGCGATACACAATCAACATGAAATGCCGAAGGTCATTAGGGTTAATGACCTAGGGTCATCACTCAATCCCAAACTCAAGCAACCCTAATGGTGATTAGAGTGATTACTAATTTATTGACCATTTTTACAGTCGTTGAAAGCCACTAATTACTTTGCTAAATGGAAGATTAATTAAACCCTAATTAACTAAAGGATTAATTACTTAAACATTAATTAATAAAGGGATTAATTAAGCATAATACAAAACTTAATCAAAACTTAATCAAACTTCATAATTAAGATCATTACCACCTAATTAGCACACAAAATCAATTTCATGATTTTTGGAGTTATATTTTAATTACTAAAAATCATGGAAGTTGCATTTATTAAATAAAGGAACAATTTTAATCATCCACAAAAGTTACTGAAAAACAGAGGTTAGCATTTTTCATTGACAGTGCATATGATGGAGAGCACCCACATATTTTTCTCATATTTTTATCTGCCCAAATAATATTTATACAAAAAGATGAAAAACGTGTCTTGAAATTTTAAAAGAAAAAGAAAAGCCTTTTCTTTTCCCCCGGATCGCATCTTTGCGGCCCATCGGCCCGCACGGCCCGACTTCCACGCGCGACAAGCTGGCGCCCGGCCCGGCCTCTTCTTCTTCTCCCTCGGCCCGGCGAGGCCCCCACTGTCAGCTCTTCCTCCTCCCCTTCTTTCCTTCCGGCCGACGAAGGCGACGGCACGGTGGCCGGCGGTTCTCACCGACGACACCTCCTCTCGCTCAACCAACCACACCAACGCACTCCCCTCTCTTCTCCGCGTCCGACGAGCTACTACACGACCTTCCCCAACCACCGGAGCGCGCACGCCGACAACTCCGGCGGCTCACCGGCGCACGGTGATCGGCGAACGAGCTCACCGGAGCTTCTCCGGTAGAACCAAACATGGCAACGTGATCTACAGCTCAAGGCGAACACGGCAACCTACGAGAATACGACTCGGCTCTCACGGAGCACACCGGAGAGACGAGCATGTCCACAGCGGAGATCGGAGCTCGCCCGGTGCTTGCGGCGTTCCGGCCAATTTACTGCAGCTCCGACTCAACCAACCCCCGGGACTTCGGGGAGCTCACCGCGACTTCAACCCAACCCGGAGGCGGGCTCGAACGGGCGGAGGATGATCGACGGCGGTAGCAGCGACTGCGGCGGCACGGACTCGACGGCGAAGCGGCGTCACGGCGACTCCGGAGCTTAGCTAAGGAGAACAGAGAGCCGACCATGAGCAACAAATCACGAAGAAGCTAATGGAACAATCGGCGAGGCTTGAGGTGCTCTGTGGAGCTCTGGACAAGGGAAGGTGCTCACGGCGGCGGTGATCAACCGTGGTCGGGGAAGACGATGGTGCGGGAGCGACTCCGGCGATCTCGCGGTGTCACCAGTGGTTCAGAGCGTGCGCAAAGGATGGGCGGAGATGATGACCAGAGCAATTGGGCAGCGAACGTGTGGATGCGCTGAATTTTGCGAAGAAAAGCCGGGCGATCGACGGTGAGCAAGAAAGAAGAAGGGCGGCGCCGACGGCCGGCAGATGCGGCTTTTATAGGGCTTAAGGGGGGCTAAACAGTGGATGACGACGCCACGGTGCCGGTGAGCTGGTTGGCGGCGAGAAACCGGGAAGGGTCGCGAACGGCCACGGCGGCGATCGGCCGTCGTCCGGCATGGGCGCCGGCAGCCGGCGAGCACCCCCCTCGTAGCACTACCGTAGTAGGGGACACCTATTTTTCCATTTTCAAAATTAATCCGAAAATTTGAACTGTTCACAAAAAATCTTCCAAAATATCAATTGTGTAACTTTTCCAGCTCTACAACTTTGATTTAAGGAGTTTGGGCAGATTCCAAATAGTTTTTGAATTTGAACATCAAATTTGAAAAGGGGATAAAACCCTATCTTTTAGGATTTCAAAATTACTTTCAAATTTTGAATAAAAGATGAAAATCTCAAAAATAAAAGTTGTTCCATTTCTCAATGTCTACAACTTTCGTTTAGGAAGTTTTTCCTGAAACCCAATAATTTTTGAATTGTAGTTTAAAACTCAAAAGGGGACAATTTGAAATTCAAATTACTTTTGAAATTACTCCAAATTTTATTCACAAACTTGAAAAACTTTGTATACCAAAGTTGTAGAGCTCAAAGATATGCACAAGCTGTATTTTGGAGTTTTTCCCAAATTTTGAATATTTTGAGGTGAAATTATGAAGGGGGTAAAAACACTTTGAAATTCTCCCTTTTTTGAAATGATTTTCAAATTGAATCTTTGGGCAAATAAATTATGATGATGTGGCACTTTTCAAACCCAACCAATAGTACACTTTCAAAGTACAAAATTTCATACTTTGAAATAGTGCTATTGGTTAGCAACTTTTATTTAGAAAATTAATTACAGTTAGCTCGCCAAAATTGAAAGTGAAATTCAAAACCCAACACTTAGCCCTCAAGCTAGGGTTTAGGATTTTGAACTCCAATTTCAAATTTGGTTCTTTATTGTACCTCACTTGACCTGTAAAACATCTTTGAGGTGTGAGTTAGAGTTAGCCAAGCACTAGCAAACATCAAGATTCATTTTAGTTTATGGCTTTTATTAATAAAAGTAAACATGTGAGTGAAGTTTAGATTATCAACACATACACATGTGATATAAAGAACTCAAACAACACCCTAAAATCATAAACTCATTTTAATTGTTTGAATTAGGGTTTTCTAATCATGAATGCTCATGCAATGATGATGATGACATGGCAGGTTTTGCTTAACGTAACACCAGGGTGTTACAAACTGCTTGCGTAGGGATGGATGTTCCTTGTTACTAACAGTCATGCATTCACATCGATCTCACCAACTAACAAGTGGCGGACCTAGGATTTCAGTGTTGGGTATGTCCGAGCCCCAAGCTAAAGAAAATATATTACAAATTGAGCAAAGATGGAGGGAGAACTTGAGTTGTTGCCTCTGAATTTGGTTAAGAAAATAAAAACATGTATGTCTTGAAGCTGAAAGGGACGTTGAGGGGTGGTCGGTCGGTTGAGCAAAGAATGGGCTACAACGGGGTTTCGTGGGATGTTTTTGGATGAATAAGATGAAGGAACTTCAAGAATTAACTATGGAGTTGAGCCAAACAGTTCACAAGATCTAGCACGAAAAACATATAGCAAACATTGATAAACAAAGACATTATTGACCGAACTAAGATGATGACTCTTATTCGGCTAGGGCGTGCCACAGTACACCGAGGCCACACTATAAAATGGACATCGTCAGGGTCGATGTTGTTAAAAAAAATCTTGCCGTTGCCCACTGTCACAGAACCGACCAATTTATAAAAGCATAAGTGAAAAATCACTCGCTAAGCAAGCAATTAGCGCACTTAAGCCGTTATAAACCCGGTAGTCCGGAAATCTCGAAGGATTTCAAACCAAACATCATCAACCAAGATCGTATGGGTTTAGCGTCACCATTCGCACGTTACAACATTTCACAAATAGTTCGATAACATCAGAGTGCGGGAATTAAAGTTATTACAAACCGAGTCTTCAAATTCAAATAGTGGAAACAAGATAGTTTTAAAAGCTCAACCCAACTCACACATTTAAGAGTAATACAGTGCCGACTCAATAGTCAATCCATCAAAAGCGGTTGGGGAGAATATTAAGATTAACCTTGCCCAAGGTCTTCTAATCCACTGGGAAAAAGACAGTCTCGCAGCATACCGTGGTAGGTATGCCCGTCTGCACAAACAACAAGCGGGAAAAACCCTGAGTACGAGAATGTACTCAGCTAGACTTACCCGACTGACTCAAAAATAAAAGACTCCAAGGAGTATGATAGGCTTTTCTCGGGAGGTAGCTTGACCCAATTTGCATAAAAGCGGCAGTAGCATTTTAAAGTGACAGCTCAGCTTAATCATTCCTATTTAAGCTAGGTAAGCAGCTATGCTATTCATCATTGTAGAATATTAGGCATGATTAAGCAAGCAAGTAGTATCCATAATCATATACATCAGCTTAACCCATCATCATCATTAACCACATTCCATAATCATTACTACGATGGTGCAGCTCAAGTCAAGTGTTCACTGTCCAGGAACGATGGCGATTCGAATCGATTACTACTGAGCTCAGGGGGTATTCCTCATGCAAACCACACTCACCCGTCGGTGAGCTACAGATCACCGTGGCACATATCCGGGAAGAACGAATCACGCGGACTCGCATGGAACCACCGTACCCGGGGACCGCCCGACTGCCTTAGCCAGCCACGCTGGACCTCGGACTTACTCTTCGCGCCCCCGTGATCCCCCATCCATCTCCAATACGGTGCGAACGGATCGAGAACCGGCCCGGATAGTGTTGGGCTTCGCGGTCGGAACGACTTATCCGGCCAGCTAAACATGAGGCATGCGTTCAACATGACTTGGGGTACAACAACGGTGCGGTACGGTCCTTAATCGACACAGACGGAATCACTATGGTCCAACAACCCCACAAGACTCCGTCCGGTCTCCAGTTATCAAACCATAGCCATAAACCAGGTGATATCAACATAAGCTTTTCCATCAATCATAGGTAACCACCTATCTCGCGGATGACCGGAAATCACCCGACTTCTACCGTCTAAGCAAGCTAAGCATAAAACTCGCCCTAGACTAGCAGGGTGTATCAAGGTAGGGTAATCAATGGTAAAGCAAGGATATAATGCAACAACGGTGTCACACAACTCCTATACTTAATGCAACAATCATAAAAGCATAATTAGACTGTTAGAAAGCATAGGTAAGTGAATGCTCCGGGGCTTGCCTTGCACGAAGTCGGACGCGTAGTGGTTTGGGCACTCAGGCAGCTCCTCCTCTTCTCCTTCCTCTTGTGGCACTTCTTGCTGCGGTTCCTCCGGACGACTCTCCTCGATTTCCGAATACGGGAGGTCCTCTTGCGAACCTGTATGATGCGATGCACGTGCATAAGTATCATGAATGCACAATGTATGATGCTCATGAATGGAGAATGATTAGCAATTCATTTGACAGAATAGGTGCATATCTCTTCTCTACCAACAACCTATCTCACTTTTACTGAGTAAGTGCATATCTCTTCTCTAAACACTTAGAGGAGTGCATAAAGAAGAGTGGTGTGGCTAGGCACACACACACATACTCACATCACAGGAATAAAAGGGATATCACTATTCATGCCAAACATTACATTTCAGTTGCGGTACTTCAATGCATGACCAGCAAGCACAACTTCATTGAAAAAGTACAAGAATTACTATAAAAGTCATTAAATCAATTAATCCAATCACTTATCATTTCATGTGAATAATTAGGCTTGAACTGTGACCTCTGTCCAGACAGTTCAGAAAATTCTACAAAAAAATTACAGGAGCTGAATCATGCTAAAACATAGCTAGGATAAAATTTTCACCACAATTCATCAAGTATAACAGCCTACACAAAAAGATGAAGCTACTGGCCAGAAATGCACATTTAATAACTTTGTGCAGTGAAAAGTGTTAAACAACAAATTTCATATTTTTATCTAACACTACTTAGCACAAGAGCAGTCAGTAAAAATTATCAAGGCATAATTCCACATATTTGATTTATTAAAAATCATACAAGAATCAGCCCAGAAATGAAATTAAATCATATTCCAATTTTATTGTACAGTAGATGCATATCATATATTTTTCCCAGAATATACATCACATAACAAGTCTAACAAAAGAAGAATCACATTTTTTCTGAGCTATATTATATTTACTGTGCATTTACTCAGATTTCAGCTATTTAAGCAATTAAATAAATCTACACAGAAAATAATCACCAAAAATACATCTCACATTTTTAAATGATAGATCTACTCAGTAGAAGACTAACAAAACAAGTCTCACTCAATTTGGATCACATTTGCCCGAGATATAAATTAAAAACGATTTAAAATAAAATCTGGAAAACAATTAAAAAGAAAAGGGCCAAGAGCCCAGTCTGCGTGGACTCGGTCCAGTGGACCGTGTCACACTGGCGGTCGGGACCCGCTGGTCCACGGCCCCACCCGCCGGTCGGCCGGGGGGGGGTACGCCGGCCGGCGCTGCCGGCCGACGGCGACCCTCCGGCGACACCGATGGCGGCCAAGGCCGGGGCGATGAGGCGCACCGGTGACACGCTTGGCGTGGCGCTGCGACAAACCCTAGCTACGCGGGCGGGCGGTGAGGTTGGCACGGCGGCTCGGCATGGCTGCGCGGTGGCCGCCTCCGGCGCCGGTTGGCTGGGTGAGGGGTGCACCGTGTGCGCGAGTGCAAGGTAGAGCGAACCTAGGGTTTGCAGTGGGTGATTTGAGCTTGGATGCTCCCGGCCGCGTGCATGGCCGTGCGGCGGCGTGCATGGCAACGGCGAGCTCGGTGGCGCCCCGTAGGGTCCTAATTGGTCCTACTGAGTTCACCGGAGCTCGATTCGAGCTCAGGCGACTCCCGTGCGCGCGGTGGCGAGCTTGCAGAAGCGGTGGAAGGTGGCCGGCCGCGTGAGCGTAGCTCCGGTGAGCTCGGCTCCCGCCGGCCGCGAGGAAGATGGCCGGCATTGGCCCTTACCGAGGCAATGTGGCGGCGGTTAGGTTACGGCGGGGTAGCGCACGCCGAGGCGGAGCTCGCCTGTGGGCGGTGAGGCGTGAGCGTGGGGGAGGAGGGAGGAACGGCGCGGCGGCGGCAATGGCGCCGCAGGCAGCGGTTTCGCCTGGCAGCGGGTATGCGCGTGCGCGTGAGAGCGAGCGAGTGGAGCGAGGCGTGGGGTGTGTGCGAGAGTGGGAGAGGCGGGCGCTGCCCCGAGCGGGGTGTGGTGTTGCCGGAACGGCGGCGGGTGGGGCCCGCGGCTGAAGCTTCGCCCGGCCACGCGGCGTCGCGCGGCGGGCGACGCCGGCGCGTGGCGCTACAAGGGGCGCGCTGAGCGCGCGGGACGCCGGGCGGGAGCAAGGCGGGCGGTGGGCCGAACGGCCCGCCGCTTGCTTTTTTTTTTTTTTTTTTTTTTTGAAAATTGAATCTGAACCACAAATGCACCCTTTTGACAATTTTGCAAGCATTTTCAAGAGATGCTCCAAAAATAAAAGTTGTAGAGAATTTCAAACTGAACAACTTTCATTTAGGGGCTCAACTCAAAATTCCCAATAAATTTTGAAATACAAATTCATTTTGAATTTAAGGCATAAAGGAAATTTTCCAATAGTTTTCTTTTTGCTCCAAAATGCACCAAATCTTTTGCAATAAATTTTATTAAAACTTTTCAAATTGCTGGGCAAGTGAAACCAACTTGATCAAGCAATTGCAAGGGAATTAATTAACTAATTTAAACCACTAGCAATTCAAGCATAAATTAAATTGCATAATCACATGAAATGATGATGATGCAACTATAGTTAATGTTTCATAATGCTCATGCCATGCTTGATGAAGATTAGTGTTAATTAATTATATGCCTAATGCATGCTTAACACCGAGGTGTTACAGCCCTACCCCCTTAAAGAAATCTCGTCCCGAGATTTGGGTTTACTAACCAGGTTTTATGGAATTCGGGATAAACTTCTTTCAGGTAATCCTCAGTTTCCCATGATGCATCTCTATCATCATGGTAGCTCCACACAACCTTGTAAGTTCGCACAAGCCGATTCCGGGTAACTCTTTCTTTGCTATCAACAATCCTCACAGGTTCTTTGTATACTAGATCGGCTGTTAGCTTTAAATCTTGCTCATCAATTCTTTCTTCGGGCACATGCAAACACTTCTTCAGTTGAGAGACGTGAAAGATCGGAAAGACAGAACTCATTGACTCTGGCAACTCTAACTTGTATGCGACTTCACCTCTTCTTTCAAGAATCTTGTACGGACCCACATATCTTGGTGCAAGCTTCCTTTTGGCTCCAAACCTCTGTGTTCCCTTCTTTGGTGAAACTCTAAGGTAGACATAGTCACCAACTTCGAATGTCAGAGGTCTTCTTCTATTGTCAGCATAACTCTTTTGTCGGGACTGCGCAGCCTTCATGTGCTCTTGGATAGTTCGAACCTTCTCTTCAGCTTCGGGAACAAAGTCAATACCATAGTATCTCCTTTCCCCCGCTTCGACCCAGTTCAACGGAGTTCTACACTTTCTGCCATATAAAGCTTCAAATGGTGCCATCTTGATACTCTCTTGATAGCTGTTGTTGTAGGAAAACTCAGCCAGAGGTAGCCAAGATTCCCATGAACCCTTAGCAGATAGCACACACGCTCTCAACATGTCCTCAAGAACTTGATTAAGCCTTTCGGTCTGACCCGAAGTCTGAGGATGATAAGCAGTGCTGTGCAGCAACTTAGTACCCATACCTTCATGCAAACGGGTCCAAAAGTGAGCAGTGAACTGCGATCCCCGATCAGATACTATGGTCTTGGGTACTCCATGTAAACGAACAATCTCAGAGAGGTAGAGATCAGCATACTGAGGTGGTCTGTAAGTGGTCTTGACAGGTAAGAAGTGAGCTGACTTTGTTAACCGATCGATGATCACCCAAATTGAATCATTACCCTTTTGTGTGGTCGGCAGACCCGTGATGAAATCCATACTAATGTCATCCCACTTCCAAGCAGGAACTGGCAACGGATTCAGTAAACCTGCCGGCTTCATGTGAATGGCCTTGACACGACAACAAGTATCGCATCGAGCCACATAGGCTGCTATCTCTTTCTTCATCTTGGTCCACCAATATCGAGGTCTCAGGTCATGATACATTTTGTTGCTTCCAGGGTGAATGGATAGCTTGGAAAGATGAGCCTCATCCATCATCCTATTCTTGAGTTCCCGATCCTTTGGTACGACAAGACGATTGTCGAACCAAAGCACACCATCGTCATCCAATCGGAAATGTGGAATTGGCGTCTTCTTCATTCTCTCTTTGAGGTGATAAATGCCAGGATCTGTCTTTTGGCCTTCAATGATCTGTTGGTCGAGAGAACATCGGACTTGGATATCATGCAAAACTGCAGGATGCATTAGATTGAACCTTTCTTCAACCAACGGCTTCACAGCATGATGATGTGACTTACGACTCAGAGCATCAGCAACTACATTTGCTTTGCCAGGGTGATAATGCACTGTCAAGTCATAGTCCTTGATTAGCTCTAACCATCTTCGTTGTCTCATGTTAAGCTCAGGTTGGGTAAAGATGTACTTGAGACTTTTGTGATCAGTGTATATGTTGCACACGTTTCCCAACAGATAGTGTCTCCAGATCTTCAAGGCATGCACAACTGCAGCTAACTCAAGATCATGAGTGGGATAATTGACTTCATGCTTTCTCAACTGACGTGAAGCATAAGCAATCACTCGGCCTTCTTGCATCAGCACACAACCCAAACCGGTCTTCGATGCATCACAGTATACATCAAATGGCTTCTCGATATCAGGCTGTGCCAAGACAGGAGCAGTGGTTAGCAACTCTCGCAAGGTGCGAAAAGCTGCCTCACACTCTTCTGTCCAGACAAACTTGTGCTCTTTCTGTAGCAGACTTGTCATTGGCTTGGCGATCTTAGAGAAATCTGGAATGAAACGGCGATAATACCCTGCCATTCCAAGAAAACTCCGAACTTCATGCACAGACGTGGGCGGTTGCCAATCCATAACTTCCTGTACCTTTGACGGGTTGACTGATATGCCATTTTCAGAAATGATATGGCCAAGGAAGGCAACTTCCTTTAACCAAAACTCACATTTACTGAACTTGGCATACAACTTGTGCTCTCTTAGTCTGGTAAGTGCAACTCTCAAATGCTGGGCATGTTCTTCCTCATTTGCAGAGTAGATCAGAATGTCATCCAAGAATACAATCACGAACTTATCCAACTCAGGCATAAAGACTGAATTCATAAGATACATAAAGTATGCAGGAGCATTTGTTAAGCCGAAGGACATAACAAGATACTCGTACAACCCGTATCTAGTGACGAAAGCAGTCTTATGTATATCCTCGGGACGAATCCTGATCTGATGATACCCTGATCTCAAGTCAATCTTGGAAAACACTTTAGCTTTCGACAACTGATCAAACAGAATATCAATTCTCGGCAGAGGATACTTGTTCTTGATGGTGACAGCATTGAGTGGTCGATAATCAACACATAACCTGAGAGAGTGATCTTTCTTTTTCACAAACAAAGCAGGACAACCCCATTCAGAAGTACTTGGTCTGATGAAACCCAATTGCTTCAGCTCATACAACTGTTTCTTCAACTCTGCTAGTTCATTGGGAGGCATACGATACGGTCTCTTGCAGATTGGAGCTGTACCAGGCACTAAATCAATTGCAAACTCAATATCTCTTTTAGGAGGTAACCCAGGCAAATCTTCAGGAAAGACATCAGGAAACTCACAGACTACTGGAATCTCAGCTAGAGAAGAAGCTCGAATAGCATATGTTAACTTGGTCATGTCTGCAACTCGAGGTAATACCACTTGGAAAGTGTCATTACCATGCGGATCGGTGAGGGTAACGGTTCTATTCCCAGTATCAATCACCACCTGCTTATCTTTCATCCAATCCATCCCCAAGATCACATCCATAGTTAACCCAGGTAGCACCACCAAATTAACTCTATATGCTTTATCTCCAATTTCAAAAGTTGCATGTTCAAGCATTTGATTAGATAGGGACGTCGGCACCAAAGAGAATCGATGCGGTACCCATAATCTAATTGCTTAAGTTCTAACTCATGTGATCGTGCATATGCTTGACTCATAAAAGAATGCGATGATCCGTAATCAAATAAAACGATTTGCAGGATGCTTATTGACAAGGAACGCACCCAGTGTTGATCGGTTCTCCATCGGGAATCTCATTAATAGAGGTGTGATGAGCACGGGCTTGATAGGTCGTCTGCTTCTTTGGGTATGGACAATACTTGGCGAAGTGGCCAGGTTGATTGCAGTTGAAACACGGGCCCCTCACAGCAGGAGCATTAGCAGTAGGACCACCAGTCCTAGCTTGAGCTTGAGGTGCAGGCGGGCGATAACCCCTCTGGTTCTTCGGAGGTGGTGGAGCATTCCTCTTGGGAGCAGGCGCACGGAACCTTGAGTTCTGAGCTGGAGGGCGATACTGCGGGCGGTTATGCATTGGAGGTCGGAACTGGGAAGATCCTCCCTCGAAGCTTCTCTTGCGATTCTTGGAAGCAGCATGCAGATTGTTATTGTTCTCTTGAGTCAAGCAGTCACTGATAAACGCATTGAATGTAGTCCTTGAACTGATACCCATGGTTTTAGCCATCTTGGTATTGAGACCTCTTTTGAAACTTTCTATCTTCTTCTCTTCAGTGTCCACATATGACGGAGCATAACGGGACAGATTATTGAACTCTTGCAGATATTCATTCATACTCTTGTTGCCTTGAGTGAGCTTCATGAACTCGGATACCTTCATAGCCATCAAGCCTGGTGGGACATAGGTGCTGCGGAAGATCTGAGTGAACTGCGCCCAGGTGATGGGAGCATTTGGCGGGAAAGTGGTGCGTTGATGGGACCACCAAATTCCAGCTGGCCCCTGCAGTTGATGGGCCCCATACTCCACCTTCAGTGATTCGGTCATGCGGAGCAGGCGAAACTTGTCTTCCATCGTGTTGATCCACTCGAGAGCCTCGAGCGGTTCCTTAGCTTGCAAAAACTTGGGCGGATCCGTGTCCAGAAAATCCTTGAAAGTGCTATACTGGTTCACTGAGCGGTCACGGTGGCCTCCGTGACTGGTGTTTGCTGCAATGTCACGCAACGTGGCCTCCATGTTGCGCTGACTACCGAGGAACTGTTGGAAAAGCTGCTCGGCTGTCAACGGTTGAGGAGGTGGTGGTGGCAGATCTGTCCTGGGGTTTGCTCCATTACCCCCATTGCCTCCGTTACCATTTCCACCATTTCCATTGCCTCCACTGCCCTGGCCGGAACCATCTCCAACCAGAGAGCCACTAGCGGTGCGGCGAGTGTCAACCATCTGCATATTTCAGCACCAAGTAATTATTAGGTGATGTTACAACATTGTAAGCGAATGCAATAATCATGCCGTTGAATTATTGGAAGAAAATGAATTCATTCAACAATACACAGGCATAAAGATTCATTTTCCACAATCCATAACATCACTAATTATATTACTGAATAAAGCATCATCCCAGGGCATACAATATCCAAAATTGCCAGCATACATACACTGGACTTTAGGCATTCAGATAGTACCACAACACATGAAGCTCCAACATACATGAGTCACATCTCATAAGGATTACATGCCAACAACAAAAGAACTAGAGTGCAACTACGACTAGCGATGGAACTACTAGCCTACTCGTGCTCACTACCAACGTCGGACTCAGCGTCGAGAACAACGTCGTCGTCGGGTGCAAAGCAGTGCGGTGGAAGGTCGGCGTCCCCTCCTCGCCTCCATCGGGGTTGATGACCCCTGGCTCCATCTCAGCAGCTCCGGGACCATGGTGACCATGAACCTGGTTGTACAGAACGTGGTACTCCTCGTGAATCTGGTCAATGTACTGGTTACGCTCAAAGAGCAAGTGTCCCAGCTGGGTGGCATCGTTCCGGGCTTCATTCCTCTCAGTGACCAACTGGGCCATCATCCGGTCAGCATTCCTCTCGTACCGCTCATAGCGTGCGATACGTGCACGCAAGGTATCGAGCTCCCTGATGACCTCTCTCACATCTGCCTCGGCTTCCTCTCTCGGTAGCTATGATGGCGTCCATCTGCCGCTGCCTCAAGTCTCGGATCTGGTCCGAGTGCTTCTTCTTCTCTTCTTTCCCTTCTTCCACAGATCTCTGTTCCGATCCACCGAGCTTGTACATTGTGGCCTCAGTAGAGTCATATGCCTGCATCATGGCAAACATGGCACTCATAGCGGTGTTGTCACTGCCATCAATCTCATCGACTCCTGGCCAACGTGCTCGGCTAGGGGACTGCTCCCAAACAAAGGTCCGAAGGGTCATCCTTGGGAAAAGTCCCCTGCCAAAGCCTCGTGCTAGGCTCGGGGAAAGCGCTCCATGATCCGGACGAAGGACATGGAATGCGGCTCGACTGGCCCCATCCTGAGCGGTGACACCAGTGGCACGAACACGCCATCCGTCCCACTCGGAGTCCGGGTGGAGTGGAGGAACGGTGATCTCCACGGCGACCAAGTCGTCACCACGAGGCGGCTCCTCGGTGACCCAGGAGTAGACAGGCCGCTGGTCCTCCGTATACCCCGCGTGAGCAAGCACTCTCCAGAGGAGCGTGGGCATGCCAAACTCCCCAAGAAAGTGGTCCTCTCGGATCACCGTGCGTGGTGCAAGCTGACGGCGAGGTGCCCTGCCCCCGGTTGACTTGCGTGCGGTTTGCTTAGTGCGAGCCATCTGTCAGAAATTTATCCCGGTGAGTCAAGTTATTAATTAACCAATTTTTAATTAACAGGAATAATCAATTTACAAGGGAAGGTAAATGTAATGACATGAGATGAACAAACATGATGTATGCACGTATCTTACGTTCTCACAAACTTAGGAAAAATATTTATAGCGGATATACGGTGGCATACAACGTTCTCTCATAGCGCATAACTAGTCGTTCTACACTAATCATTTGTTATGTACTACGCAGAAAATCCACTTCAGCCCATCCCAACAAAGTATGAATAAATGCATTGCAGAAAATAAAGATTAAGCACTCACACGTACGTGCATTCCCAAATACACGTACATGTAGTACAACTACCCGATCCTCGTCCTAATGACGGCATCGTCGATTAACAGACGGCACAACCCTCAATTAAACACCTTGGTAAGTACATGGTTTTGACATGTAAGTACTTCCGGTATCACACTAGCACTCCCCTAGATTGCCGGTTGGACAACCATGCTCTCACAACTCCCACTTACCGAGGCGTAGAGGCATTTTGAACCATACATTACCATTCAAGCAAATGGCACCCATACAATTACCTTCTTTGTATGGACAACAAGAAAAAAGCAAAATATGATGCAAGACCCCCAAGTTAGTACTTAAATAGCCACCTAATGTCCTTATTTGGGCATAAAGGATATGACCACTGGCACACTTTTAGTTTTGCAAAAGAAATTTCTCAAAAGACTTATAGATCTATAAGTTAAAAATCCAGTTTTGAAAGCAAATTCTTTTGTTTTAAATAGACATGTGAACAAGTAATCGCTAAACCTTGCTCGATGCCGGTGTCCAGAACCGACCAATTTATAAAAGCATAAGTGAAAAATCACTCGCTAAGCAAGCAATTAGCGCACTTAAGCCGTTATAAACCCGGTAGTCCGGAAATCTCGAAGGATTTCAAACCAAACATCATCAACCAAGATCGTATGGGTTTAGCGTCACCATTCGCACGTTACAACATTTCACAAATAGTTCGATAACATCGAGTGCGGGGAATTAAAGTTATTACAAACCGAGTCTTCAAATTCAAATAGTGGAAACAAGATAGTTTTAAAAGCTCAACCCAACTCACACATTTAAGAGTAATACAGTGCCAGCTCAATAGTCAATCCATCAAAAGCAGTTGGGGAGAATATTAAGATTAACCTTGCCCAAGGTCTTCTAATCCACTGGGAAAAAGACAGTCTCGCGTAGCACCGTGGTAGGTATGCCCGTCTGCACAAACAACAACGGGGAAAAAACCCCGAGTACGAGAATGTACTCAGCTAGACTTACCCGATCGACTCAAAAATAAAAGACTCCAAGGAGTATGATAGGCTTTTCTCGGGAGGTAGCTTGACCCAGTTTGCATAAAAGCGGCAGTAGCATTTTAAAGTGACAGCTCAGCTTAATCATTCCTATTTAAGCTAGGTAAGCAGCTATGCTATTCATCATTGTAGAATATTAGGCATGATTAAGCAAGCAAGTAGTATCCATAATCATATACATCAGCTTAACCCATCATCATCATTAACCACATTCCATAATCATTACTACGATGGTGCAGCTCAAGTCAAGTGTTCACTTTGTCCCAGAACGATGGCGATTCGAATCGACATTACCGAGCTCGGGGGGTATTCCTCATGCAAACCACACTCACCCGTCGGTGAGCTACAGATCACCGTGGCACATATCCGGGAAGAACGAATCACGCGGACTCGCATGGAACCACCGCACCGGGGACCGCCCGACTGCCTTAGCCACGCCCACTTATTTGGACCTCGGACTTACTCTTCGGCGCCCCGTGATCCCCCATCCATCTCCAATACGGTGCGAACGGATCGAGAACCGGCCCGGATAGTGTTGGGCTTCGCGGTCGGAACGACTTATCCGGCCAGCTAAACATGAGGCATGCGTTCAACATGACTTGGGGTACAACAACGGTACGGTCCTTAATCGACACAGACGGAATCACTATGGTCCAACAACCCCACAAGACTCCGTCCGGTCTCCAGTTATCAAACCATAGCCATAAACCAGGTGATATCAACATAAGCTTTTCCATCAATCATAGGTAACCACCTATCTCGCGGATGACCGGAAATCACCCGACTTCTACCGTCTAAGCAAGCTAAGCATAAAACTCGCCCTAGACTGAAGGGGTGTATCAAGGTAGGGTAATCAATGGTAAAGCAAGGATATAATGCAACAACGGTGTCACACAACTCCTATACTTAATGCAACAATCATAAAAGCATAATTAGACTGTTAGAAAGCATAGGTAAGTGAATGCTCCGGGGCTTGCCTTGCACGAAGTCGGACGCGTAGTGGTTTGGGCACTCAGGCAGCTCCTCCTCTTCTCCTTCCTCTTGTGGCACTTCTTGCTGCGGTTCCTCCGGACGACTCTCCTCGATTTCCGAATACGGGAGGTCCTCTTGCGAACTTTGTATGATGCGATGCACGTGCATAAGTATCATGAATGCACAATGTATGATGCTCATGAATGGAGAATGATTAGCAATTCATTTGACAGAATAGGTGCATATCTCTTCTCTACCAACAACCTATCTCACTTTTACTGAGTAAGTGCATATCTCTTCTCTAAACACTTAGAGGAGTGCATAAAGAAGAGTGGTGTGGCTAGGCACACACACACATACTCACATCACAGGAATAAAAGGGATATCACTATTCATGCCAAACATTACATTTCAGTTGCGGTACTTCAATGCATGACCAGCAAGCACAACTTCATTGAAAAAGTACAAGAATTACTATAAAAGTCATTAAATCAATTAATCCAATCACTTATCATTTCATGTGAATAATTAGGCTTGAACTGTGACCTCTGTCCAGACAGTTCAGAAAATTCTACAAAAATTACAGGAGCTGAATCATGCTAAAACATAGCTAGGATAAAATTTTCACCACAATTCATCAAGTATAACAGCCTACACAAAAAGATGAAGCTACTGGCCAGAAATGCACATTTAATAACTTTGTGCAGTGAAAAGTGTTAAACAACAAATTTCATATTTTTATCTAACACTACTTAGCACAAGAGCAGTCAGTAAAAATTATCAAGGCATAATTCCACATATTTGATTTATTAAAAATCATACAAGAATCAGCCCAGAAATGAAATTAAATCATATTCCAATTTTATTGTACAGTAGATGCATATCATATATTTTTCCCAGAATATACATCACATAACAAGTCTAACAAAAGAAGAATCACATTTTTCTGAGCTATATTATATTTACTGTGCATTTACTCAGATTTCAGCTATTTAAGCAATTAAATAAATCTACACAGAAAATAATCACCAAAAATACATCTCACATTTTTAAATGATAGATCTACTCAGTAGAAGACTAACAAAACAAGTCTCACTCAATTTGGATCACATTTGCCCGAGATATAAATTAAAAAACGATTTAAAATAAAATCCGGAAAACAATTAAAAAGAAAAGGGCCAAGAGCCCAGTCTGCGTGGACTCGGTCCAGTGGACCGTGTCACACGGGGCGGTCGGGACCCGCTGGTCCACGGCCCCACCCGTCGGTCGGCCGGGCGGGGGTACGCCGGCCGGCGTTTTCGCCGACGGCGACCCTCCGGCGCGACCGATGGATGGCACCGGCAAGGCTTCGGGGCGATGAGGCGCACCGGTGACACGCTTGGCGTGCGCTGCGACAAACCCTAGCTCGGGCGGCGGTGAGGTTGGCACGGCGGCTCGGCATGGCTGCGCGGTGGCCGTCTCCGGCGCCGGTTGGCTCCGGTGAGGTGCACCGTGTCTTGCGAGTGCAAGGTAGAGCGAACCTAGGGTTTTGCGATTGGGTGATTTGAGCTTGATGCTCCCGGCCGCGTGCATGGCCGTGCGGCGGCGTGCATGGCAACGGCGAAGCTCGGTGGCGCCCGTAGGGTCCTAATTGGTCCCTACTGAGTTCACCGGAGCTCGATTCGAGCTCAAAGCGACTTTCCGGCGGCGGTGGCGAGCTTGCGAAGCGGTGGAAGGTGGCCGGCCGCGTGAGCGTAGCTCCGGTGAGCTCGGCTCCCGCCGGCGCATGAGGAAGATGGCGGGCATTGGCCCTTACCGAGGCAATGTGGCGCGGTTAGGGTTCTGGCGGGGGGTAGCGCACGTCGAGGCGGAGCTTCGCCGTGGGCGGTGAGGCGTGGTGTGGGCGGAGGTGGAGAGAAGAGGGGCGGGGCAATGGCGCCCGCTAGCTGCTTTCCCCCTGGCAGCGGTACGCGTGTGCGCGTGAGAGCGAGCGAGTGGAGCGAGGCGTGGGGGTGTGTGCGAGAGTGGGAGAGGCGGGCGCCGTCCGAGCGGGGTGTGGTGTTGTTTGAACGGCCGGTGGCGGGGCCCGCGGCCGAAGCTCGCCGGCCACGCGCGGCGTCCGCGGCCGGGCGACGCCGTGCGCGTGGCGCGCGCGCTGGCTCGCGGAGGGCGCTGAGAGCGCGGGGACGCCGGGCGGAGCAGGCCGGGCGGTGGGGCGGCCCCCGCTTGCGCTTTTCTTTTTTTTTTTTTTTTTTTTTTTTGAAAATTGAATCTGAACCACAAATGCACCCTTTTGACAATTTTGCAAGCATTTTCAAGAGATGCTCCAAAAATAAAAGTTGTAGAGAATTTCAAACTGAACAACTTTCATTTAGGGCTCAACTCAAAATTCCCAATAAATTTTGAAATACAAATTCATTTTGAATTTAAGGCATAAAGGGAAATTTTCCAATAGTTTTCTTTTTGCTCCAAAATGCACCAAATCTTTTGCAATAAATTTTATTAAAACTTTTCAAATTGCTGGGCAAGTGAAACCAACTTGATCAAGCAATTGCAAGGGAATTAATTAACTAATTTAAACCACTAGCAATTCAAGCATAAATTAAATTGCATAATCACATGAAATGATGATGATGTAACTATAGTTAATGTTTCATAATGCTCATGCCATGCTTGATGAAGATTAGTGTTAATTAATTATATGCCTAATGCATGCTTAACACTGAGGTGTTACACCCACTGTTCGTCTAAGCCTGTTATTGCCTTGATGATTAAAACGTTAACTAAAAAAAAAAAATTGATTAACTCGTTCAAGAATGGGAATGGTATCATCGACGTATTGTAGAACCAAAGAATATCGTCTGAAAGGTACGTAGTTCGTCATGTTGAAGCGTCAATGAAAATTGTATAGACCTATACGGTCTGGATCCTTCCATTTTTCATGCCTAGAAATAGATACATAAATGGAGCATGTGAATGTGAACGTAGTAACGATATTTTAGTCAACAGCAACGTAGAAAAGCAGGGCAAGCTGGTGAATGTTTGCCCGCTTTTACTACCGACAAATGAAAGCGCGCGGTCAAGTCTCGCCGCATCACGAGCGTGGAAAGAAAAATCCTGAAACGCGGGAGAAATCCCTGGATATTTATTTACCACTAGTACAAGACAAGGGAACGAACAGTAATAAATTTGCAAATAGTCAAAACAAAAAAAAAGGGAAACTGAAACAAACTATCATCACCCCATTCTCGTGCGCCCTGCTGAGAACAAACCGCGCAGCCGACCGGCCCCGTGAGAACCATCAAAGCAGCCAGGCGCGTGCACCTGAGGCGCCAGCCAGCCCGTTCGCGATTTTTTGTCCAGCTTCGCCGCAAGCTCAGTTTGAAAGCCGCCAGGTGCCTGAGCCTGACCCAGAGAATGACTCGACGAACCGTCGGCGTCAGCTCGCCAAAGCAGATCAGATTAGAGCAAGGGTAATGGTTTCGCCGACTGAAGGCTGTATGAGAATGCCATGTCACATAAAGCTCATACTACAGCTAACTCGTATAATAGGTTGGCTGTAGAGTTGGCTGTTAGACTAGTTGTATTAAAGAGCTAGTATTTAATGATTGAAGCTGTATACCATCTGTTGTGCTCGGTATCTTTGTAGCCATCCATCAGACTACTCACAATTTGGCTTCAGCTTCATTCAGATTGCCATGCTGCTCCTGTCGGTGGCTTGTTTTGATGGCCAGCAGCAATAGTAAAAAGGTTTCGTGTATGCATGTGACATAGCGAGGAAAGAGCAAAGCAATATTTCCAGTATAAAAATTGAAAACTACATCTTATTGTGAAGAATAATTAATCAAGTAAGATTGATAAGCAACAGAAGACGGCAAGATGCGTACTATGCAAATCTAAGGCCACAACAACTAGCATCCAGGCATTGGGTCCGTATGGCAGGACAGGCTGAGGTTGCAGGCTTGCCGCTTGCGGCGGTCGGAGTGCTGAGCGCTGACGCCGGCGAGACCTTGAGAGGCAGTGAGGCACCGGAGCAGGCAGTGAGGCACCGAAGCAATCGTCTTGTTGGACTCGCAGCTGTAACACCCTGAATTTTGATTACTTTTAAAATCACTAAAAAATTTTAAACTTTTAAAATTATGCGGGTAGGTTTATTTTAAGTTACGAGTAGGTTTTATAAAATAAAATAATCTTGCTTGAGTGAAGTTGTGTTGCTTGCTTTGCCTTTTGTTTGATGAACGTATGGTGGTATCTCTCCTTGAAATCCAAATTTGAATTCCATTTGAATCACCAAAATATCTATTGCAAATTTCTAAAAATTGATGATGCAAAAGAACTATCCCGAGAGCTCATTCCCTCTCTCCTTATTTGGCCACTCTTGGCACAGCAAGGTGTGGTGCAGCAGCAGTGCCTCTCTTCTACCTTCCCTCTCACCACCGTGTGGCCAGACTAGTGTCTAGGAAGGGCCATGCACAGGTGAATCGCTGGCCCCTAGCCTGAGCTGTCCCATCATCTGTTCTCCACCTCCCTTGCTCGATACCGCACGCCAATGTCCCATGGAATCAAACACGAGGACACTACTGGCACCATGGACATGACCGCACGAGGAGCCGACCTTGCCGGAGCAATGGACGAACGCAGCGGCAGCCAATGCAACGTACAGAGTCGTCCCTGAGCCCAGGCTCGTACGCAAATGCCGGTGAAATATCTGGCCGGCGGACAACCGCCATTGCCGCGTATAAATACGCCCGGCCGACGAGCCCCGCCGTCACCACGGCCATTCCGAGCTCCGTGGGAGCCTGGAACGCACCACCTTCCTCGCATTTCACCAACTCCCCTGCTCCTCTGCTGCTGCCGCCATTGAAGCTGAGCTTCAGTCCTCCGCCAAGAGCACCACACCGGCCAAACTGAGACGAGGTGAGTTCTGGAGCCCTCTTTTCCTCCCCTGTATCATCTAGTTTCCTATATCACTTTGCTTTACACTGCCACCGTGTAGAACTAGCATACACACACACAAACTATACGTAACCATGCATGTAACCATGCATGCTGTACACACACACAAACTATACATGCTACACACACGCACAGATACACACACACACACACATGCAAATACACCACTCGTTGATGCACACCACGAGCACATGCCCATGCATGGGCTCTCCATGCAGGAGCAAGTACGTCACCACACACCATGTTGGAAGCCGCCATTTGGAGCCATGGTCGGCACGCCGCCGCCCAGCAGCTCAAGGCCGCCCTTATTGGAGCCATGGCGGCACCGCCGCCCGCCCCCCACCGGTGCCTCGCATCCGCGTCGCCGAGCACCACCGAGCGCCTGATCCACCGTCGCTTCCGCCATATTCATCACAGCGAACTATCGCCGCCGTCACCAACGCACTAATCACATTCACGTACACGCACTTTACACGGATGGTCATACGGGCATTGTACGAGTATTGGAAACCTATTTCCCTTCCATAGAAAAATTTCCGGAAAATTCCTAAAAATACTAGAGCCACCTTAGAACCTATTGATATCATTTCCACCATCTTTTCTCAAAGGATCATTCGTAGAAATTCTACAAATATTCCAACACCTTAAAATTCCTTTTCCCACGAAACCACCACCAAAATTCCTCGAAAATCTTGCTCTATTTATTTTACCTAATACCACCATATAGTTCTTTGTTTGCTTTTATGTTTGCTCTTATGTTTAGTGGTAGTCTTATTCGTTCGCAACGATCGACAGAGGGCGACGACTACCAGGAAGGTGAGGACCCGGACTACGAGGGATCGGAAGGCGAGATCAACGAAGGCAAGTCCTAACTCCCCTTTCTCCACCACTACAAATTGTATCATTTATATTATAAACTGGTATTTATAATAATGATTAATATGAATAATTGAATGAGATGTATAATGAAATCAAACTTGTCTTGACGGGAGCGAGTGAGGGTAATTTATGTGGGATAAATTACTTTGGTAGGTTCGCCTGTGTGGGTTCCTACGGGAGATACTCGTTCAGTCGTATAAGGACCGGTTCATAGGCCATCTCACCTAGTCTGATATACGTACAGCCACATGTCTATATGGGTAGACCTGGTCTCACACCCCGTTAGGTAGAAATATAATTTCCACTAGTAGGCCGGCGTGGCAACGGATTAGCAGGAGAGGACACGGTTGCTGTGTGATCTACCGTGGTCTGATCGACATGGTTGCTATGTGGTCTTCCATGTAAAATTTATTTTTTGTGCCGTGTGCGAGCACCTTTTATTAATCTGGATGCTATGTAATCATCCGTCGGATGCTGTGTGATCATCCAACCACTCGATGTTCTAGGATGTTGTGTGATCATCCTGATGTGTGTGGGTTCGATCCCTGAGTAGTCCGTAGTGGAATTATATGAACACCTAAGGTAGCTCTATCCGGGTACGAGATCTTGTTGGGCCTGTCCTAATCACTGATCATGGTTAGATCGTGTCTATCGTGTGGGAAAAATTGTACCCCTCTGCAGAGAGTTTTTCAATTCTATTCGAATAGCCACGTCCTTGGAAATGGGCAACCGCTAGGATGAGGTCCCCTTTGATTAGATTTCCTTGAAATAAAATGTGCTAATGGTCTAAATAGTTATTTAATGCTAACCGGGAACTGGCGAGAAGGATGATGCTCTCACAGGGCCCAAACCTCACTTATTAATAATATTACTATCTCCACCATCCACCCTTGTTGGGACTTGCTGAGTACTTTATGTACTCACTCTTGTTGACTCACAGATAATGATCCCGAGGGGAGCTTCGACATCGACGAGGAGGCAAACGACGAGGACTAGGAGACGCCGCGAGGACCGACCGGACTTCTTTGGAAGGACATACTAGGACTTAGGACTTCGACCGCGCTCAAGCATGCACGTGGAATAGTGTGCATCGCTCCATTTGTAGTTTTCATTGTAGTAGATAACACCCTATGTAATAAAGTTGCCGCCTAGCGGCTAAGGAACATCGTTAGTTATGAAAGGCCTATGGCCATGTCATTCCAACTTTGACTATTGTAAGACCTTATTTTATTTTATCAATAAAGCTCGGATTTTATATTATATATATCCGTGTCCCATTTCTGTAATTGTGTGCGTATTTGTGCATGATCCTGGCGCAAGTACGGATGCATTTGGTCTCCTAAAATTAGGGTCCGACAGAGTGGTATCGAGCCGAGCTTGACCGTAGGGACTAAGCCCTAGGATTGGCCGCGTTAGGCTATAAATAATAATAAATAATAATAATAATAATAATAATAATAATAATAATAATAATAATAATAATAATAATAATAATAATAATAATAACAATAATAACAATAATAATAATAAAGTGACAATGATTATTTTATAACAAGTTGCTCCTCATTTGCATTGCAAGAAATACATATTAATTAATTAATAATTGTCCTAATTTTTGCAAACAAATGGAGGACGACTCGGGTTCGCTCGGGACTGTGTGACCGTTGAAGGTTTTCCACAGCTTCTTTGGGAGACACTCCAGCGCTTGGGCTATACTTGAGCCTCCCATGTACTATGGTCGTGAGTATGAGGAGGGCGATATGCTCAAATCGAGGTTCATCTACATATTCCGCAAAGCACCCATCAGGCCCCACGGAATCAAGTCACGATGTGTTCTGACCTTTGGAAGAGAGCTAAGTGATACTTGCCGATCTGCAAAGACGACAGGCCCTCATGGACTACTTGCCGATGTTTGAGGAAGACATTGAACATACTCCCGCAAGATTTTTTCCCCGTGGCAAATCAGACTACCCCAACGTGGACTATGAAGGTTCAAGATTTGGAGGACATTGGACGACATATGCCTAACTCCACCATGGTATCTACAGTGAAGTACCTACATGCCCTGGATTCACTCTATGAAGACCAACGCCAAGAACTAAAGAGATGGATCAAGAAGGCTCAGAAGGCTGAAGATGAGGTGCGAAAATGGAGACTTGAGTCATACCTGCTTAAAGGACGATTGGCGAACATGAACAAGAAAAAGCAAGAGTATCTGCAGCAGCTGCACGAGGCCCAGGATCAACTGCGATACAAGGAAAGAGAAATTAACAAAAGGAAGAGAACCTTCGCCATGTCACCCGAACAGGAGATGAGAATTCCTGGAAGGGATCCTCGAGGAAAGGCACCTGCTGGTTCTGCGTATGATCCTGAAAATCCCAGACTTAACCATGCTAGGAGTGAGGAATCAGTCGCCGATAACTTTAACCAGAAGGCCGCCAAGGGTGCCATGACCACCGGACCTTCACCAGCTTCCCCTAGACAAGGTGCTGACGATGGATATGCCAATGACCCCTGGCAAGATGCTGACGATGAATATGTCAATGACCTCTATGCGCTGTGAGATGATCAGCTAGCCATGGAGAAGGCAAGCTGTGCAATGGACCTTCACAAGAAATGCAGTTCGTGTGTAAAATAAATAATCCGAACTGTCATACTTAGTTGTAAAATATGTGCGCTTAGAATAGCTAAAACCGTAGCTAGTACGACGTCCTCGTAGTAATCGCAGTAGCATATAAATATGCGTATATGACGCAACCCTGTATCATATATGTGTGTAGTGGCTGTACGATGCTATGTGAAAAAGTCTGTTGATGTGTACGTGTGTTTTAGCTAAATAAATAACATGCGTGCTTTGCTTGTGTGTGTATGTATATAGTATTTTTTTTCCTCTCCTTTTCTTTCTTTTGTTGTTTTCTCTCTTTTCTCTGTTTAAATGCCAACGGGATGTCTTCTCATCCTCACTGTTAAATAGCAGCAGATGGAAAGGAGATCAGCCCGGATCCAGCAACGTCGCGAACGGCGAGCTGAAAGGCGAGAACCGGAAGATGAGGAACATGTTGAACCACCACCAAGAGGCAGGCAGGCTCGTGGAAATCATGGACGACAGCGGCAACAAGAGCAAGGGCAAGGGCAAGGGCAACAACAAGATAATAATGCTCAAGCGCAAGGTGAAAATAATGAAGAGATAGAAGATGAAGTTAACCAAGAAAATAATGAAGGAGAACAGGAACTTCCACCTCCTCCACCAACCTTAGCAGAAGTTATGGATCGCCAGACGTGTCTTATGGAAGCAATTGCTAGAAGAAATGACAATGGAAATGGACAGGGGAAAGATGGCTCGGTTTATGAGGCTTCGCCCACCCACTTTTGACAAACTCAGAAGATGATCCATTAGTAGTCGATGACCGGCCGCGTAGTATCGCCAAGAAATTGAACATTTGTGAAGAGCAACCGATGAAGAAAAGGTCACCGCCACGCCACGCACCGCCTAGTAGGAGCCGCAGGAGAATGGTGGGAGAATTACCAAGATGCCATCGACGAACCGTAAGCCATCACATGGGAAGAATTCAAAGAAGCATTTCGCAATTACCATATCCCGAATGAGTAATGGAAATGAAGGCCGAGGAATTTCGCTCTTTAAAACAAGGTGCAATGACAAGTGAACCAATATATTAGGAAATTTATGAAGCTATCTCGCTATGCGCGGGAAGATGTTGATACCGATAAAAAAGAAGAGAATATGTTTTTAAGAGGGCTTAACTCACGTTGAGGATACAAGTAGTTGGCCATACCTATCCCGATTTCAACACCATGATGAATCGAGACCCTCCTAATAGAAGCGAGAACATCCGAAAGCGAGAAGGAGAAAAGAAGCGTAAATTTAATAAGCTAAGTGCACGACAACAAGAAAGGACGCAGCGATTTAAGACCAACAATGCTTCAAGGTACCAGCCCACTATGCAAAGCATGGCGCCTGGATCCAACATGCAACAAATGGCTTCTACTTTTCGAACAAGCAACACCTGTTAACCAGCCCGAAATAATAGTAGTAACATGACCGCACCCATGGATCAAGTATGCTTTAAATGCCGCCAGCCTGGACATCGGATGGCACAATGCCCAAATGGCAATCAACAAGCAACTGGCCCTGCCGCCGCACCTTCCACAGGAAGTAACCGAACCGCAGCCTCAGGAGTTGGACGTAATGGACCTCAGAACTCGGGTCAACAGAGAAGGAATACCCAAA
The DNA here is from genome assembly GCA_015844335.1 of Chrysopogon serrulatus. NCBI lineage: Eukaryota > Viridiplantae > Streptophyta > Magnoliopsida > Poales > Poaceae > Chrysopogon > Chrysopogon serrulatus. The sequence goes on from JADLZL010007170.1 coordinate 79,993, forward strand.
CTTTTGGGCGAGGCGGAGTCAACCATGTTAGTGCGGAAGAAGTACATGATGCACCCGATGTTGTGTACGGTGAGTTTCTTGTTAACTCTACTTACGCAAGCGTGTTGTTTGATTCGGAGCTTCGCATTCTTTTTGTTTTCTTTCGTTTTGTATCTAAAAACAATTTACTTAACGGTGTTACTTGCCACCCCTTTATTGATTCGCACCCCAGGGAGCTATTCTCAAATGCTTCCTAAAATGTCCTCGAATAAAAATAATGATAAATGGTATTGAGTTCCAAGCAGATTTGGTGGTACTGAAGACCGAAGGATTGGATGTAATATTAGGAATGGATTGGTTAAGGAAACATCATGGCAATATATCTTGTCGAGATAAGTCCGTGACCCTAATAAATCACAATGGGATAAAAGTTGAATGTCACCCCCAAACTTCGAAAGTTGAACCAATGGTTTGTAGTATAGAAGCAAAGACAATTGAAGAAGTACCAGTGGTATGTGAGTATCCCGATGTATTCCCGAAGACCTCCCCGGAATGCCACCAGATAGGGACTTGGAATTTCTCATTGATTTGATGCCCGGAGGCGCTCCAATAGCAAAGAGACCATATCGAATGGCAGCCAATGAGCTAGAAGAATTAAAGAAACAATTACGGGAATTACAAGAAAAAGGATATATTAGACCAAGTTCATCACCATGGGGATCACCAGTTTTATTTGTGAAAAAGAAGGATGGAAGCCTCCGGATGTGTATTGATTATCGCTCACTAAATGAGGTGACCATCAAGAATAAATACCCGTTACCCAAGATAGATGACTTGTTCGACCAGCTGAAGGGAGCTAAATATTTTTCAAAAATAGATCTAAGGTCAGGCTATTACCAATTAAAAATCCGACTTAACGACATACCAAAAACGGCATTTGTAACTCGCTATGGGCAATACGAGTTTCTTTGTAATGCCATTTGGATTAACAAATGCGCTTTGCATATTTTATGAACTTAATGAACAAGGTCTTTATGGAAGAATTGGACAAGTTCGTGGTAGTATTTATCGACGACATTCTCATATACTCGAGGAGTGCTGAGGAGCATGAACAACATTTAAGAGTGATATTGAATAAACTAAGAGCGCATGAGCTATACGCCAAATTTAGCAAATGTGAATTTTGGCTACAAGAAGTTGCTTTTCTGGGACACATTATTAGTGTCGATGGAGTTAAAGTAGATCCAGAAAAAGTAAAAGCAGTATCAAAATGGAAACAACCCACAAATGTGACGGAGATTCGCAGTTTTCTGGGACTAGCTGGCTACTACCGAAGGTTCATTGAAGGATTTTCAAAGATTGCTAGACCTATGACAGCCTTGACTCAAAAAGGAAAGGAGTTTAAGTGGACAGAGGCGTGTGAGAGAAGCTTCCAAGAATTGAAGACAAGGTTGACTACAGCTCCTGTGCTCACACTACCAGATATCCATAGGGATTTTGTAGTATACTGTGACGCTTCCCGACAAGGATTAGGTTGCGTCTTAATGCAAGACAACAGAGTCGTTGCCTATGCCTCTAGACAACTAAAGAAGCACGAAGAAAATTACCCAACACATGATTTGGAATTGGCAGCTATAGTGCATGCGCTAAAAATATGGAGACACTATCTCATTGGAAATAAATGTGAAATATTTACGGATCACAAAAGTTTGAAATATATTTTTACCCAACTGACACTGAACTTAAGGCGGAGAAGATGGTCGGAACTAATCAAGGATTATGATTTGAGTCTACGGTATCATCCAGGAAAAGCCAACGTAGTTGCTGATGCATTAAGTAGAAAATCATATTGTCACTATATGACCACTTTGAATAGGAGACCAGAAATAGCGCGGGAAGTACATCAGCTAAATCTAGAGATTATACCCCATGGCACATTGAATAGCCTACACATACGTCCAACATTAGAAGACCAAATAAAGGAAGCCCAAGTCAAGGACAAGGAAATACAATGCCTTAAAAAGAAAAGTGCTGACAAAGAGATTCAAGGATTTAGAGTCGACGAGCAAGGAATATTATGGTATGAAAATCGGATATGTGTACCCGGAGATGATAAGCTCAGGAAGCTAATTTTAGATGAAGCCCACTGTTCAGCCTACTCTATTCATCCAGGTTCGACAAAAATGTATATGGACCTCAAACAAAAATATTGGTGGGCGGGAATGAAACTAGATATCGCAGATTATGTGGCGCGTTGTGATACATGCCGAAGAGTAAAGGCGGAACACCAACGACCAGCAGGACTACTCCAACCATTGCGTATTCCGAATGGAAATGGGATGAGATCAAGATGGATTTTATAGTGGGATTACCCAAAACACAAAAAAGGAAATGATTCAATATGGGTAATAGTAGATAGATTGACTAAGGTAGCTCACTTCATCCCTGTGAAGATTAAGGATAGAGGAAGTAGATTAGCACGGCTATATATAGATAATATTCTTAAATTACATGGAGTCCCAAGCCGAATTGTGTCGGACCGAGGCACCCAATTTACATCCCGATTTTGGAAAAGCTTGCATGACGCCCTAGGCACACGCCTAGACTTCAGTTCAGCATACCACCCACAAAACAGATGGATGGAGACGGAACGAGTGAATCAAATATTAGAAGATATGCTACGAGCATGTGTACTCACATATGGAAAAGATTGGGAAAAGAGTCTATCCTATGCCGAATTTTCCTACAATAATAGCTACCAAGCAAGTCTAAAAATGTCTCCATTCGAAGCACTATACGGAAGGAAGTGTCGAACACCCTTGATGTGGTCCGAGGTTGGAGAGCGAACCCTATTTGGACCGGATATGATCGAGGATCTTTGAAGAGCAAGTGTCTAAAGTCCAAGAAAATCTAAAGGCCGCACAAAAGGCGAGAAAAGCTATCTTGGACACACGGCGGAGACCGTTAGAATTTCAACTGGGGATTTTGTTTATTTAAAAGTATCCCCAATTAGAGGAACCCGAAGATTTCAAGTCGAGGAAAGCTAGCACCACGATACATAGGACCTTACCGGATCTTGAAAAGAATTGGAGCCGTAGCTTACCGCCTCGAAGTTACCAATTTAAATGTCGACATACATAATGTATTCCATGTGTCACAACTAAAACAATGTTTGAAGGTGCCGAGAAGAGCAAGTACCTCCGGAGACAATGGACCTACAAACCGACTTACAATACCAAGAGAGACCGATAAAAATTTTAGACATCGCCACACGGCAAACACGAAGAAAAAGTCATGCGGTTTTGCCGAGTACAGTGGAGCAACCACACCGAGGCGAAGCCACATGGGAAAGAGATGACAATCTTAAGAAGGAATTCCCATACCTATTCGAGGAACAATATGAATCTCGAGGACGAGATTCTCTTTAAGGGGGGTAGGTTTGTAACACCCTGAATTTTGATTACTTTTAAAATCACTAAAAAATTTTAAACTTTTAAAATTATGCGGGTAGGTTTATTTTAAGTTACGAGTAGGTTTTATAAAATAAAATAATCTTGCTTGAGTGAAGTTGTGTTGCTTGCTTTGCCTTTTGTTTGATGAACGTATGGTGGTATCTCTCCTTGAAATCCAAATTTGAATTCCATTTGAATCACCAAAATATCTATTGCAAATTTCTAAAAATTGATGATGCAAAAGAACTATCCCGAGAGCTCATTCCCTCTCTCCTTATTTGGCCACTCTTGGCACAAAGAAGGTGTGGTGCAAAGCAGCAGTGCCTCTCTTCTACCTTCCCTCTCACCACCGTGTGGCCGGACTAGTGTCTAGGAAGGGCCATGCACGTGAATCGCCGGCCCCTAGCCCGAGCTGTCCCATCATCTCGTTCTCCACCTCCCTTGCTCGATACCGCACGCCAATGTCCCATGGAATCAAACACGAGGACACCATCGGCACCATGGACATGACCGCGACGAGGAGCCGACCTTGCCGGAGCAATGGACGAACGCAGCCCGGCAGCCAATGCAACGCTGAGTCGCCCCCGAGCCCCGTGCTCGACGCAAATGCCGGTGAAATATCGGCCGGCGGACAACCGCCATTGCCAGCAGATAAATACGCCCCGGCCCGACGAGCCCCCGCCGTCACCACGGCCATTCCGAGCTCCGTGGGAGCCCGGAACGCACCACCTTCCTCGCATTTCACCAACTCCCCTGCTCCTCTGCTGCCGCCGCCATTGAAGCCGAAGGTCCTCCGCCAAGAGCACCACACCGGCCAAACCGAGACGAGGTGAGTTCCGAGCCCTCTTTTCCCCCCCCCGTATCATCTAGTTTCCTATATCACTTTGCTTTACACCGCCACCGTGTAGAACTAGCATACACACACACAAACTATACGTAACCATGCATGTAACCATGCATGCTTTGTACACACACACAAACTATACATGCTACACACACGCCAGATACACACACACACACACATGCAAATACACCACTCGTTGATGCACACCACGAGCACATGCCCATGCATGGGCTCTCCATCTGGAGCAAGTACGTCACCACACACCATGTTGGAAGCCGCCGCTGGAGCCATGGTCGGGATCGCCGCCGCCCAAATGACTCAAGGCCGCCGAAGGGCTGAGCCATGGCGGCACCGCCGCCGCCCAGCCCACCGGTGCCTCGCATCCAAGCGCCGAGCACCACCGAAGCGCCGATCCACCGTCGCTTCCGCCATATTCATCACGAACTATCGCCGCCGTCACCAACGCACTAATCACATTCACGTACACGCACTTTACACGGATGGTCATACGGGCATTGTACGAGTATTGGAAACCTATTTCCCTTCCATAGAAAAATTTCCGGAAAATTCCTAAAAATACTAGAGCCACCTTAGAACCTATTGATATCATTTCCACCATCTTTTCTCAAAGGATCATTCGTAGAAATTCTACAAATATTCCAACACCTTAAAATTCCTTTTCCCACGAAACCACCACCAAAATTCCTCGAAAATCTTGCTCTATTTATTTTACCTAATACCACCATATAGTTCTTTGTTTGCTTTTATGTTTGCTCTTATGTTTAGTGGTAGTCTTATTCGTTCGCAACGATCGACAGAGGGCGGCGACTACCGGGAAGGTGAGGACCCCGGACTACGAGGGATCGGAAGGCGAGATCAACGAAGGCAAGTCCTAACTCCCCTTTCTCCACCACTACAAATTGTATCATTTATATTATAAACTGGTATTTATAATAATGATTAATATGAATAATTGAATGAGATGTATAATGAAATCAAACTTGTCTTGACGGGAGCGAGTGAGGGTAATTTATGTGGGATAAATTACTTTGGTAGGTTCGCTGTGTGGGTTCCTACGGGGAGATACTCGTTCGGTCGTATAAGGACCGGTTCATAGGCCATCTCACCTAGTCGATATACATGACCACATGTCTATATGGGTAGACTGGTCTCACACCCCGTTAGGTAGAAATATAATTTCCACTAGTAGGCTGGGCGTGGCAACGGATTAGCGAGGAGAGGACACGAGGGGCTGTGTGATCTACCGTGGTCCGATCGACATGGTTGCTATGTGGTCTTCCATGTAAAATTTATTTTTTGTGCCGTGTGCGAGCACCTTTTATTAATCTGGATGCTATGTAATCATCCGGTCGGATCTTTGTGTGATCATCCAACCACTCGATGTTCTAGGATGTTGTGTGATCATCCTGATGTGTGTGGGTTCGATCCCTGAGTAGTCCGTAGTGGAATTATATGAACACCTAAGGTAGCTCTATCCGGGTACGAGATCTTGTTGGGCCTGTCCTAATCACTGATCATGGTTAGACTGTGTCTATCGTGTGGGGAAAATTGTACCCCTCTGCAGAGTTTTTCAATTCTATTCGAATAGCCACGTCCTTGGAAATGGGCAACCGCTAGGATGAGGTCCCCTTTGATTAGATTTCCTTGAAATAAAATGTGCTAATGGTCTAAATAGTTATTTAATGCTAACAGGGAGGGGCGAGAAGGATGATGCTCTCACAGGGGCCCAAACCTCACTTATTAATAATATTACTATCTCCACCATCCACCCTTGTTGGGACTTCTTGAGTACTTTATGTACTCACTCTTGTTGACTCACGGATAATGATCCAGGGGAGCTTCGACATCGACGAGGAGGCAAACGACGAGGACTAGGAGACGCGCGAGGACCGACCGGACTTGCTGGAAGGACATACTAGGACTTAGGACTTCGACCGCGCTCAAGCATGCCTGTGGAATAGTGTGCATCGCTCCGCTGTAGTTTCCGCTGTAGTAGATAACACCCTATGTAATAAAGTTGCCGCCTAGCGGCTAAGGAACATCGTTAGTTATGAAAGGCCTATGGCCATGTCATTCCAACTTTGACTATTGTAAGACCTTATTTTATTTTATCAATAAAGCTCGGATTTTATATTATATATATCTGTGTCCCATTTCTGTAATTGTGTGCGTATTTGTGCATGATCCTGGCGCAAGTACGGATGCATTTGGTCTCCTAAAATTAGGGTCCGACAGCAGCCATCTTGCAGAGGTTCCGTCGATGGCAAAGGTGGGTCTGTAGGCGCGCTGCCCCTGCCTCATTGCCGGGCCGCCGCCGAACATCGTCGTCCCTCCGCTCACAGTGAAGGAACCGCACGGCGAAGGAAGCGCTGCTCTGGCGATGCACGGGATCTGGATTGAGGGAGGGGGCCCACAAAAAACGCCAACTCTTTCGCTCGCATCGGCTGTATGCAGGAGCTTTTTCCTCGATCCGCACCCTTCAGCCGGGCGACGAGCAGAGCGCCCGCTCCATTCTCTCTCCTGTGTTCTCTCACCTCCACGATTTCTATGACGTGGACAACCTTACAGCCGTCTACTAGGACTTATAATACTTGCTCTTAGCCGTAGTAATTACCTTGGAGTCTGGACCCCGCCCGCCGGACCGCACGGCAGGCAGCGCGCGCCTTTATTACCCCCGCGCGCGGGGCGCAGAGAGAGAGGCACACACCGCGCCGTCCCGTCCCGAGAAAGCAAGCGAGTCACAGCCGTCAGTCAAGGAGAAGGAAAGCGGAAGCCGAGACCCCGAGAGAGGCGAGAGAGAGCACGCCGCCCGCCCCGCCCACCGCCCACCTAAAGAGCCCCACCACCTACCACCGCCAAGGCTTGGCCGCGGAGACGCCATCATCCATGTCCTCGTCGAACTCGTCCTCGTCGTCGATGGGAGGCTGCTCCCTCGCGCTCGCCGCCGCCACGGCCGTCGCGTTCTCCGGCTCCCTCGTCATCTTCTCGCTCTGCCGCGCGCACCTCTCCCACGGCGCCGAGCCCGAGACGGAGACGGAGCCGGAGGTGGAGGAGGGCGCGCCGACGGAACACGCCCTGCGCCCTTGCCTCGCGTCGCCAGGTACGAGATGACGAGACCCATCGCTCTTCTTCTTCTGCTACTGCTGCTCCTCGGCGGCGCTTTTTTTTTTGCTTGCAGCGGACGGGGTTCTCGGATTCTGACAGCTCTGTTCCTTGCTTGGTGTTCCGCAGAGAGGCGGACGCATGGGGGAAGGCGAAGTCGAGGAGACGGAGGGGCGAGAGGCGGGTGCGGTTCGCGGCCGACGTCGTCGACAATGAGGGCGCCCCTCGCCCAACCAGGTTCTCCCCGCCCGCTTCTTCCGCCTCCGCGTCGTCGACGTCCTCGTCGTCGTCCTCGTCCACCTGCCGGGACGCGGCGGGGTCGGCGGACCGCATGATGCCGGCCAACCGGGAGGCGCTGTACCGCGGCATGCTCCGCGACCGCTCCGCGCACCGGTTCACCTACTCCTACTGACCCGGTCGCCGCCGGCCTCCGCGCGCCGTTCCGTCCGTGGCCGGAGACGGAGACCTCGATTGGTTGGTTGCGTCGTCTCTTCGTTTCGTCCGTTCGCCGTTAGCGTTCGGTAGGCAGGCTGTTGACTTCGGAGGCTCATCCTCTTGCAGACGGAGCCGGAGGAGGATTTTGTTAATAGAATTATTTTTATGTTTGTGTTTTGTAGATCAATTGATGTTTTTTCTTCGTTTGAGCGAGGAAGCTCTCTGCTCTGTAAATATGCTGCCATTTTATCCGAAGAGGAAAAGGGAAAAAAAAAATCAAAGTCGCTGCTTCAGCCCGAGTAGGAGTACGTGTAACGTTGCCACGTCGGTCTACAGGAATACGCAATCCCGTTCACACGAAAAATTTTACAGATTAGTCGAAAAAGAATAAGGTTAAAAAGGGGCGGTAGATTCGTGGCTAGGGGAAAAAGAGGGTGCCGTCTGAACGGGGCTAACCGGTTAATGGCTTCGCGGCCGCGTGATCGGGCTCGTAATCTGGTACGGGAACGCGGGCGATTTTTCGTTTTCTGGATTGGGCTGGAGACGGATGGCCGACACCGGAGAACCTTCACATCGGTCGTACTTACTCGTCGAGGAGCTACTGGGTCGCCGGGCCCACCCCACCCACGCCTCCCAGGAGTATGGTAGAGTATATACCTTCCTTGCTGGCCTAGGGTATCTCTATCTTCTACACTATGGAACTCTAACACCCAGCTAACCATGGCCTATGAAGCTTTGTTTATGGTAGATTACCTTGTTATTATAGGCCACCTTGTAATAAACTTGCTCTCCGCCTATGGTTTGGGCTACGAAGGTCTCTCGACTGGTGGTATTCCGTACATGTTTCTTTAGGTTTTATTTGGCTATACATGAATATTTCTCAATCCATCTATTTTTTTTAGATTGTTTAACTATACATAAATACATCTCAACCATATAGCTTAGATGAGATTGAGATATAATTTAAGTTAAATTTCACCATAATCCCTTTTATAAACTATGTAAATTGGAGGCGTAGTTCACGAGAACTTTACTATTATTATAAATACGTACAAAGAAAGAGCTTAGTGACCAAGGACAAAGAAAAGAAAATACAAGACCCTACATAACAAATTAATTCATCTACCACGAAATGAGTACTTATTTCGCTAATGAGAAAATTTCTTACAGAAGTTTATGTCATAAGAGGTACAAAATAGCCTACAATTAACGTGAACAAGGAGAAAAATAAAGACAAGAACCCACACAACAAACTGAGGATCTGTTTGAATCCCTTTGAATTCTACTATCTTGATAAAAAAAAAGTCCATAGAGCCTCCATACATAGGGATATGATACGAGGAAAAAAAATCTGAACCAAGATTCTAACAATCTAACAATCTCATAATCTTTCCTCTAAGGTATGCAAAGATAATCTTGTCCCCATCTTATACTTTTCCTCCTGTTACTCTTGTTAGGTTGATCTCTCCAGCCCCAAAAGGCCCAACGGCCATGGGCCTTGATCGCGCCCTGATCGGGGGCGTCCAGCCCAATATTGGCTGGTGGGCCCTCGCTGCACTTGCGCAATATAAAAAAAGGAAGGGGTGGGGCCCCTGGCGCTCAACACGAGGTTCACCCGTGAGCCGCCGCCTCCCACCCCACAAACCCTATTCCGATCTAGAGGGGGAGCGCGCAGAGAGCGGGGAAACCCTCACCGGCGTTCGTCCCTCGCCACCACGTCGTCACCACCTCTCGGGAGCGTCCCGGGCCGGAGCCATCCTCGACGCCCGTGGCCCCCCCCTCGCCGTCGTCGACATCGCCATGGCCGGAGATGGATCGGCCACGCCTCCTCTTCTCGCGAAGGTATGACCTCTCTCTCTCGGATCTCGGATCCCACCCACACACTGAGAGAAGAGAAGAACAGTAGATATCCTACCTGTTGTCTATGCCTAGATCGATCCTAGAATTTAACATTGGTATCAGCCTATGCTAGTGCATAGATCCAGTCGGGATTAGTGTTTGAATCGAATTTTTCATCACGAAAACCAACCGAAACCCTAACCCTAGCATGTGAAGACGTTTCGGATCGGGGGTCCTGCCTCACCTTCTCGCTCGATCCACCTCCATCCGCGCGCGGAGCAGAGCCATGCCGTCAGTGCGCCGACGCCAGCGGCACGGGGCAGAGCCACGCCGCCGGGCGGGGCTTCGCCACCGCCATCCGCGCGCTGGACAGAGCAGGGACGGCGCGTCGGGTTGGCATGGCTCCGGGACGCCGCAGAGGGGCTGGCGTTGCGCCTCACCGTGGGATACCGGGCGTGACGGCCCGCGCCTGAGAAGCATGCCGCCGCTTGCAGTGGCTCCGGACGCCGGAACTCCGCCTGAGCGTGCGCGCGCGCGACCATGGCACCACTCCCTGGAGCCGCGGCGGCGCTCAACCTACGGCGAGCGCGCGCGCGCCGGCGAGTGGATCCAAGGGGGCGCCGCAGATCGCCCCAAAGGCCGCCGTCGTCGGTTGCTCGGTGTTCGGTGAAGGCCGCTCGGGTGGAGAAAGAAGGGAGGAGGAGAAACCTGTTAGGGTTAGGGGCACCGCTGGGCCGCCGGAGGGGATTTTATTCCGCCGAGAAAGAAGGAGAACCGTTCGATCGGAATCAACGGCTCAGATCGGCTCCGGCGGATTCAACTGGGCCGGATCGGTTTTAGCCCATGCGGGCGTGACCGCGGGGGCTCGCGCAGCCGAAGGCCGGCTGGGCCGATTGGTTCGCCCTCGGCCCAAAGCATGAACAGTAACAATTTTCATTTTTTTTCAGAGGCATTTTTTTGATATTTGATGCATTTGTGAATAGAATTTGAATCTCTTTTCAATTTTGAACCAACGCGATAAATTGATTAGAGAAAAATATGCCTCTGAAAATAGAATTCATGTTTCCGCCGCCACGAGAAAATAGATATTTTATTGTTTTGCCTTGTAATTTTAGATTTAACCCAACGGGAGAGTTTAATTTTTCAAGGCAATATGGATTTTATTAAATTCGAACCAACGGGAGAATTTGATAGAGATTTAATTCCAGAATTTATTTATAGATAATTTCATGTGTATTATGTCTATTTTCTGCCCAACGGTGATGTAGATTTAATACATAATGTATAGATAATTTTGTAAATTATTTCTATTTCTGCCCAACGGTGATATAAATTTAATGCACAAAGTATTGTATGTTTTATTTTGACCAACGTTGGAATTAAGGCATGCAATGCATTTACTATTGTTTTATGTTCTCACTTAATTTGAAATGATTTCAGGAGGTTTCTCCATGATGATGTCCATCAAGGACATCCCGACAACCGACTGGAGAAAACTATCAAGAATGGAAGAAAAAGTTGGAGCTTTTCTTCATCATGGCTGGAGCAGATTGGATCCTCTCTGCTCCACGTCCTACAGAGCCTGTGGCCCCTGTTAGGGAGTCCACAGACACAGATGCCACTTGGCAAGAAAGAGAGCAGGCCCATGTGGTCAGCAAGAAGACATATGAGAGTGAGCTCCCCAAGTGGGAATCAGCTAACAAGAAAGCAACAGCAGTGATCCAGAATACTATTGATCCTGCTATTGCTAGCTCACTTGGAGAGTCACCCTCCATCATGGAGTACCTTGAGAAGATAAAGAGTCAGTTTAGTGGCTCTTCAAAGACTTATGCTACACAGCTGATTCAGCAGCTGTACTCAGAAAGGTACACAGGCGGGGGCCTCAGAACACACATCAACCGCATGGTTGAGATGAACAATAAGCTTAAACCAATGGACTTAGATTTCAAAGAAAGCCAAGTTGTCCATTTGATTTTTGCTTCATTGCCACAAGAGTTTGAGGCATTCGTTGTCAACTACAATATGGACCCGGAAGGGTGGAATATTGACAAGACTCTGGCAATGTTGGTTCAAGAAGAACAGAGGATCAAGGCTTTTAATGGTGGTTCCACTAACTATGTGAACTCCAAGAAAAAGCATCCACAGAATCATGGAAATGGCTCTTCATCGAAGGGTGATTCCAAAGGAAAGGGAAAAGCTCCAGCTCGTCAGCAGCATAAGCCTAAAGAAGGCCAGTTTGTTGTTGACAAGGATCAGTGTCTGTTCTGCAAAGAAAGGGGACACTACAAGAATAACTGCCCTGAATACTTAAAGAGCATCATGAAACAGAAAGGTGAGAACATTATTTCATTTATAGATGAAACCCTGTATACAGATTATAATAGAGATAATTGGTGGATTGATTCTGGAGCAACTATTCATGTTGCAAATTCTTTACAGGGATTCCGTTCGACGAGAACCGCGGAAAGAAACGAAGGACAAATTAAAGTAGCTAATGGAGTCCTGGCGGACGTAGAAGCAATTGGAGATCTTGAATTGAAACTTGCTACTGGTTTTGTTTTAGTCCTCAGAAATGTCTTTTATGTTCCGACATTAGAAAGAAACTTGATTAGCGTACCTCGTCTAGATGATGATGGATTTGAATGCCATTTTGGTAATGGCAAGTGTGTAATAACTTTTAAAGAATTGTTGGTTACTATTGCATTCAAGATTCATGAACTTTATTTGCTATCTCTACAGAAATCCGTACGTGATGTGAATGCAACTGTACCATCGAGTACAGATACAAACAGAAAAAGAAAAAGAACTCCTGACTCATCGAAATTGTGGCACTGTCGCTTGGGCCACATTTCGAGGGGGAGAATAGAGAGACTTGTAAAGAATGAAATTCTTCCACCATTAGAGTTCTCAGGGTTAGAAAAATGCATTGATTGCATGAAAGGAAAATTTGTAAAGAAAATAAAAAAAAATGCTAAACGGAGCACAGGTGTCTTAGAGATTATTCACACTGACATTTGTGGCCCGTTTCCAGTAAAGAGTATGGATGGCTATGACATGTTCATAACATTCACAGACGATTATTCCCGCTATGGTTATATTTATCCAATCAAAGAAAGATCAGAGGCATTGGATAAATTCAAGATATTCAAGGCTGAAGTTGAAAATCAGCATAGCCTAAAGATAAAATTAGTAAGATCCGACCGTGGAGGGGAATACTACGGTCGGCACACCCCATATGGCCAAGTTCCTGGACCTTTTGCAAAGTTCCTACAGGAGCAAGGCATAGTAGCCCAGTACTCGATGCCGGGCGAACCTCAGCAAAATGGGGTAGCTGAAAGACGCAACCGTACCCTGATGGATATGGTGCGAAGTATGATCAGCTATTCCACATTACCAGTGAGTTTGTGGATGGAGGCGTTAAAAACCACCATTCATATACTCAACAGAGTGCCAAGTAAGTCGGTGCCGAAAACACCGTATGAACTGTGGACAGGAAGGGTGCCCTCATTAAATCACCTACGGGTCTGGGAGAGTCCAGCTGAGGCAAAGATATTTAACCTGACGATTGGGAAGCTAGATCCCAAGACAGTGAGTTGCCATTTTATTGGCTATCCTGAAAGATCAAAAGGGTTTCGTTTCTATTGCCCAAAGAATTTTACGAAGTTTGTGGAAACGAGACATGCTAACTTTTTCGAAGAAGAGATGATAAGGGACAGCATGACAGTGAGAGAGATTGATCTTGAGGAGAAGTGCGTTCACACACCTAACCCAATGACTCAAGAGCCTTATTTCACACTGCCTGCTGTGGCTGCACCGCCAGTTCCAGAGACTGCGGTGCCAGTCCCTGTGAGTGTTCCTCCTGTGGCAACAAGGAATGAAAACTTGGAACCTGTCCCTCAGGATCCAATAGAAAATACAGAAACAGAAATTATTGCCACAGATGAGGGGGAGCAACCGCAGCCTCTAACAGAAAATGCTCCGGCTGAAGAGGCCCCTAGAAGGTCTCAAAGAGAAAGAAGGCCGGCTATATCCAGTGATGAGTATGAATTATACAACACAGAAAAATTCATCACTGAAGAATTTCAAATGGAGGGTGATCCCACCTCATTTGAACAAGCCATGAGAAGCGAAAATTCATCCAAGTGGCTTGAAGCCATGGAAGATGAAATGAGATCGATGAGTGCCAACCGTGTTTGGAACTTAGAGGATATTCCTAAAGGAGCCAAGACAGTAGGCTGTAAATGGGTCTACAAAACAAAATATGACTCCCAAGGGAAAATAGATAAATTCAAAGCACGACTCGTGGCAAAAGGTTTTTCACAAAGAGAAGGGATTGATTACAATGAGACCTTTTCTCCAGTCTCATGTAAGGATTCCTTCAGAATTATAATGGCTCTTGTAGCACATTATGATTTAGAATTACATCAGATGGATGTGAAGACGGCATTCCTGAATGGGGATCTAGAGGAGAATGTTTACATGGCACAGCCGAAAGGTTTTGTCGTGAAAGGTAAAGAAAAGATGGGATGTCGCCTAAGGAAATCGATTTATGGGCTAAAGCAAGCTTCGAGACAGTGGTACTTGAAGTTTGACAAAACGATTAAAGGATTCGGGTTTAAAGAAAATGTGGAGGACAATTGTGTTTACACAAAGTTTAAGAATGGAAAGTATATCTTCCTAATCCTGTATGTAGACGATATCTTGCTTGCGAGCAGTGATGTCGGTCTACTGCTGGAAACGAAGAAGTTTCTGTCCTTACACTTCGAGATGAAAGATCTTGGTGAAGCAAAGTTTGTTCTGGGAATAGAAATTCACCGAGACAGAACTAAAGGGGTTTTAGGATTATCACAGAAGGCATACATAGAGAAATTCCTAGAGAAATATGGTATGCACAAATGCAGTCCCTCACCTGCACCCATAGTTAAGGGCGATAGATATGGGGCTTTTCAATGTCCCAAGAATGATTATGAGAAAGAGCAAATGAAAGCGGTACCGTATGCTTCAGCTGTTGGCAGCTTGCAGTATGCACAAGTGTGCACGCGCCCTGACTTAGCTTTTGTTACCGGGTTGCTTGGCAGATTTCAGAGTAATCCAGGACTAGAACACTGGAAGCTAGTAAAGAAGGTTTTGCGCTATTTGCAAGGCACGAAAGGTCTCATGCTCACATACAGAAAAATAGATTCCCTAGAAATTGTGGGATATTCAGATTCAGATTATGCAGGAGATGACAGAAAATCCACTTCTGGATATATATTCACTCTTGTAAATGGTGCTATTTCATGGAAAAGCACCAAACAGACAACAGTCACTACATCATCGACGATGTATGCAGAATTTGTGGCATGTTACGAGGCTTTTGGGCAGGTGAATTGGCTAAAGAAATTTGTACCCGGATTGAAAGTGGTAGACTCTATAGAAAGACCACTAAAGTTGTACTGCGACAACTATCCAAATTGTATGCAAGTACACTCATAACAATAAGTCAAGTGGTGCTGCCAAACACATTGACATAAAGTATTATGTTGTGAAAGATAGAGTCCGAGATCAACTAATGAGTCTCGAGCACATAAGTACGAAAAAGATGCTCGCGGATCCGCTAACGAAAGGCTTACCTCCCAACGTGTTCAAGGAACACGTAGCCGGCATGGGGATGAGGGATAGCCTATGATCTCAGGACTAAAGGCTCAAAAGGATAATAGAATCTGTTACTGAATGGATGCGTATGTTGTAGCTGTTGAATCTATCGGCAGAAGACCGTGACGATGAAAACATGCTCTACGTGCAAATCTATGATGGAACAAGAGAAATGAAAGAAAAGAAAAGAATAAGAGATGAGATCAAGGGGGAGATTGTTAGGTTGATCTCTCCAGCCCCAAAAGGCCCAACGGCCATGGGCCTTGATCGCGCCCTGATCGGGGGCGTCCAGCCCAATATTGGCTGGTGGACCCCTGCTGCACTGCGCAATATAAAAGGAAGGGGTGGGGCCCTGGCGCTCAACACGAGGTTCACCTGTGAGCCGTCGCCTCCCACCCCACAAACCCTATTCCGATCTAGAGGGAGAGCGCAGGAGCAGCGGGAAACCCTCACCGGCGTTCGTCCTCGCCACCACGTCGTCACCACCTCTCTGGAGCGTCCCAGGCCGGAGCCATCCTCGACGTCCGTGGCCCCTGCCCCTCGCCGTCGTCGACATCGCCATGGCCGGAGATGGATCAGCCGCTGCCTCCTCTTCTCGCGAAGGTATGACCTCTCTCTCTCTCGGATCCAGACCCACACACACAGAGAAGAGAAGAACAGAGATATCCTACTGTTGTCTATGCCTAGATCGATCCTAGAATTTAACAACTCTTAGGATATTATGGACAATTACCCATTTCAACGCCCACAATCCCTAACTACAATCCTTTAGATCTCAACATCATAGACTTATATTATCTAAAATCTGGATTCTTGAAACACTAACAAGGTTCCTATATATTTTTTGATAAAATAACAAGGTTCCTATATTCACTATGATATTCAAACAAGATCTACTGGTTCCGGGAGGACAAGGGTGAAATCCAAATCCACATTAAAGTTGAGCTCGTTTGTAACAAATCCTAAAGAAACGGAGGGAGCGGCAGTATAATCGGTAGTAGGTCGGCGGGGGAAGGAAGCAAACAAGGACGAACCATTACCACCGTCATGTGACACTCAGCCTGGGGAGCACACATCTCTGTCCATTTCCGAGCTCCTCCCACTCTGTTGGAGTCGTCCCCATCTCGTTTGCGCGACAGTGACATGTGGGGCTGGCAGCTGGCTGTCCGATGTCGTCCGTTGAAGCAGTCCCTGTTCACAAGCACCGCAGCAGGCAGGCAGCACAGCTGGTTCCGGGAGAGACTGCCATGGAGATTCCTCTGTCCACTTTCCATACTTGTGCCGGCAATGCCAATGCAGCTCAGCAGAGGGACTTGATCTCATCTGATCTGCCAATGCCAATGCAGAGAGACAGTTTCGTTTGCCGGTTTGGGCCGGACACGGATTACGTTGGTGGAATCGCCCTGTGTTCGTTCGTCCAAGCTGGAACTGGAACGGAAACGGATTCGCTCGCGCCTGTTGACTGTTGACTGCTGAGTTAGAAACAGCCCAACAGGAGGATGCCGGGTTTGGACAGGCAGGGCGTGTTCTTAGCTTCTGCGAGGAAGATTCCTTCTATCCACTTCTCTACGGAGTTTTTCTTTTAAAAAAATGTTTAAGTTCCACTTTTCTCCAGGGTCCAGTCCAAACAGCTCGCAATAAAAGTACGCGGAGCATGCGAATCAGGAGCAAAATAAAGAATGCCATTCCTTTTATATATAGACGTAGCGCAATGGGCACCAAAATGCCCGTTCTTTCTAAAAAGAAAAGGAATAGGATCTCTCATTTGATTTTTCTTTCTTTCTTGGTGCCAAGGACGTTGCTGCCATCGTCCACAAAATGCAATCATTTCTATATCTTTTTTTTGTTCATATGTGAAGAAATTATTAAATGTCAGACCAGCTCTTAATTAGCACAACTATTCGTGGCTAAATGTGTATTAGTAGTCTATGGGTACAGAGTTTATATTTATATTATGGTTACATTTTAAACGCTACAACATTTTTGTCTGATACTGATCTGGATGGTACGCTGGGCCTTGTTCTCGCGCTCCTGAGAAAAAGGGGACTATCTGACTCTCATCATTGTTACCAACGGTAGGTCCTAACTAACAGCTATGTGGACAAATATCTCAGTCCTAAACAAAGCAATACTGGACATTTCTTAATTCTTATTAACCCTTGTGGTGGAATAATATTCCCTAATGATATGTAGTACGACTTTAGTGTTCACACTTGTCTTACAAAAATGCATAATACAGTTAGGGGATGTTTGGGACTATTCCACGAACTTTACTCTACAAACTTCACTATACATTAGCTTCACAAAAATTAAGAGTTTATGGAGTACCTTTTTAGGTGCTTTCACAACTCCATCTTTTTTTTTAGTTAAGTGCATAGAGTTAAAATCATTTGACTAGAAAACATAGAGTGAAACTAAAAAATATGAAGCGGAGCAGTCCCAAACACCTCCTGTACAATGGCACTTTACTTGATCTCTTTTTGCTTTATTACATGTTTACTTCCATATAGGACGACAGTAAATCCATATTCCATATAAACTACGGAGTCCCTCCGTCCCTAAATAATTGTCGCTTCGTTTCCTGAGAAATAAATACCGGCAATTTTAATAAATAATAAATATCATCAATTAGTATCGTAATTAGTGTCATCGGAAAGATCGTTGGATCTAGTTTTTTAACAAAATTATTTGAAGATATAAATATTGCACGTATTTTCTATAAATCAAGTTAAACTTGTAGCATGCATTCCACGGCGACACTTAAAAAGAGACGGAGGGAGTATATTAAATTTGGTAACAGCAACATCAATGTCGCAGGATCACACAGGAAGAACAGTGTTAATGTTTCGATCCGGATTAAGAACCCTCTCCTGCTTAATCAAGGTAGTATATATACGAAGACGACATGAAGATGCGAGGAAAGTAGGCAAGTGTAACTTATTGATCAATTATTACATGTCATTTTCCTTGCCCACTACTGTTGTTTCCTGTCGATTCAAGCTAGATTACGGTGCAAGCAACACCTCTCTTTCTCATCGACCGTGACCCCCCGCGCTTATACTGAATAGATAAATTCGCTAGAAATTTTTGAAGGCGAAAGCCACTGTGCGTCTGTTTCTGTAGAGCAACGGACCATATCCACCGTGCAAACGGATGCTCATGTGATGATCTCATTCTATTTCTCACGCTCTACTGTGGCTGACCACTGCGGCTGACCACTGCATCTTTGGCTTTGTTTGTTTGTTCACTTTGCTGCCCTCCAGGATGGTTACGGGGGAAAGAAGTACAGGTTGTGGAAACCAAACATATATTAAGTCTAAACATAGTAACCAATTCAAATATATAATTTTTCATTATTCAAAAATATTAAAAATTTGATGTATTCATAGCACATATAAATATATACCCATGTGCAAAAGTTAGGATATAAACAAAAAAAAAACATTTGAAAAGCTAGATATATGGCTATACAGATTCAACAAAAATATGCATGGCCGCACAACAGAGGTCAGTATACCACTATACACAGCTTAGGAGTACTGTACTACTACTTTCATTCAAGTTAAGATGTTTGGATTATAGAGTTAAAGCTGAGTTCTTGTCACATTGAATATTGAAATGTTAGTTTTCTGAACTGAGTATGAGTAATTAGACTAATTCGTGAGATAAATCTA
Source organism: Chrysopogon serrulatus (assembly GCA_015844335.1). Lineage (NCBI taxonomy): Eukaryota > Viridiplantae > Streptophyta > Magnoliopsida > Poales > Poaceae > Chrysopogon > Chrysopogon serrulatus. The sequence goes on from JADLZL010007170.1 coordinate 98,973, forward strand.
TTAATATTACCATTGGTACATGACTATGGTAGCATCGTATTGATAAATCATAGACTATTTAGATTCAATAATTTCATCTCATAAATTAACCGTAATACTCCCTCTCGTCCCTCGAGAGGAGTAATTTCTAGAAACCGTGTCAGTCAAACTTTTTTAACTTTGACCAAACTTTATAGAAAAAGAGTAATAATATCTATGGCATAAATATAGCATATTATGAAACTATATTCCATAGTAAATCTATTGATACTAATTTGAAAACATAAATCTTAATGTTTTTTCTAGAAAATTGGTCAAAGTTTAAAAAGTTTGACTTAGGACAATTCTAGAAATCACTCCTTTCAGGGACAGAGGGAGTATGTATAATTAGTTTTATAATTAATCTATTTAATACTTCTAAACAATATCTAAACATTTAATAGGCCATGAGCTATAACTAATCGGAGGAAAAACACCCTAGTCAAGACTGGTCGCTGTTTGCAGCGGCTCCGCTCTACTACTAGGACTGTAACATCAGCCGTCCAAATCAGGTGATTCCGTACAAGCACGCCAGCCGACCAACGCGGGGGCGCTACGCACGGATGACCTCACGGCTCACCAGTCACCACTCACCACAGAGTTGCTGGGTCCAGCCGTCCAGGACGACGACGGCCGGCACCGGCACGTAACGTAACCTTCTGCTCGTACGTTACAGGCAGTGAGCGATGATGGCGACAACGACGACCGTGGCGAGAGGAGCCGGTTCCCTGTACATGCCGCGCGAATGCGAAGAAGCAGCCTTGGGCCCGCGCGCGTCTTGATACCACAATTCCACGAAGAAAACTGATGTACTCCACACACGGCTGCACCAAATAAATCCTAAAATTGGCGTTAGTCAAAATACGCTAAAAGATAATACTAGTAACTGGTCACCATAAAGTAACCTTAAAAAAGATATAAACACATCAAAACTACATCTTCACGCGTCCAAACGGTAAATAACCTTAAAAGAAGATAATAAAGAGTTAAACACATCAACGTAAAGTAACCATAGATTAATGCAATAGAATCGTTGCAAACAAGACCTTAACACTTCGTGCGTTTGCATGAACCTACCCAACTATTACTCCCCCGAGTGTATTATTTCCTTCATTCTAATTTATAAAATATTTAACTTTTTACCACTAAATTTGACTACTCGTCTTATTAAAAAAATATAAAACATTATTTCTTTTATTCTAGCTTGCTTTATTAATAAAAGTTCTTTAAAAAGAATTTGACTACTTTTATATAATTTTTTAAATAAGATGAGTTGTTAAATTTAAGGTTGAAAATAATTAAATGTCTTATAATTTAGAATGGAGAGAGTACATAATTATAAAAACTCTATTCAAATTGGCCGATAAGCTAAAATAATTATTTTTAGAGAAAAAGTATTGTTGAGATGACTTATAAAATAGCTCATTCATAAGCTAGAACGAACAAAACGAAAATGAGTTATGGTTTTCTAATATCGTTGTGAAAATGAAGATGAACCCAAATAAACCAGCCAACAGCACCAGTTTTCTAAATACCGACCGCATGCACCATGCATGCCACCACCTCTATCATTATCCTCACCACAAACGGCACGGAGCATTCACCATCTGATATCCTTGGATAAATTGCATCCTTGCACTCCTCATGTTCTTTTTTTTTTTTTTTACTATAATTTGTCCCTACAACATCGAATTCTAAAGCGTCTCCCACCATTAAATTGCCGGAGTACTATTTTGTACACGGTGCATGGTTTCTATACTCAGTGATAGGTATTTATGATTGGAGACAATAATTTCAATATTTTCGTGTTTATTAATTAATGGGCAAGGTAGTGTTTAGGATTCCAAATATTTAGAGAAAAATAGAACATCCTAACATTCGTGCCAAAATTTTTGAGTTTTTATACTCGAAAAATGCTTCGTACGCGAAATTTCTTTAACATTACTGTACGTCCGGCCCAACAGTAATGTTAAAGAAATTTCGCTTGCGAAGCGTCCGGCCCAAGCGGCAGCAGCATCTGACTCTGGCAACGTCTGTTGGGCCGGGAAACAAGCCAGCGGCCCAGTTTCCTCCGCCTTCGTCACCGCCGCTTCCTCTTCACGTGCGGGCCGTGCGGCCATTGCTCTCCGTCGTCTCCTCTCCCCCGCTGCTCCTGCCTCCATCACCGGCCACCAGCCGCCAGCCGCTGCCCCTTCTCAACCGTGTCCGCGCTCCTCCACTGTGCGAATCGGATTGGGCCGCCACCATGGGGAGCTCTATGCGCTTCGGATCCCACCCAGGACCCAGCCTCCCGGGGGCGAGGGCCACCGTGACCGCAACGTGTGCCGCCTTCTCACCGTACCTTCGAGTGCACCGAGGTCGCACCGCCGCTCCCTGCAACTGCTCAGCCCGGAGCCGCTCCTACGCCTGCTCCGCTCGCTCGGTGGTCAGGACCGTCGCCGGCGTGGTCAGTCTCGTGCTATCTAGCGGCGGCTCGCCGCGTCGCCCGGGACCAAGAGTCCAGACAGAAGCACACTGAACATTCGCGGCAGCAATGGAGTGGAATGTCACAATGTGGGCAGCAGTCATCCGGGCACATCGCTCAGCAAAGTGCCATCACCAAGAATGCGGTCCACTATGCCAAGCAATTTCAGGTATCAGACACATTTTTTTCTCCTGCTTTGTTTTGTTTCAATGCTTGGTTCATCTGTGGTCTACACGTATTATAGAGAGATGTTTTGCTACTGTGACAAGCAGTCAGACTACCAGTCTAAGTGCGAAGTGCCCATGGCAATGAACGAAAGATCAGAAGTGGTCAAATCTTTTTGTGATGCGTTTACTTCTAGGCTGTCATGAACTTAAGGTGTTTGCTAAAATGTCATAGTAAAAATGAAAAGTTAAAACAACAAACTGACATTTCTACATGATTTCTCTGGCTAAATTCGTAGGATATGTAACCCTCTTCCAAGTTTATGGTATCTTCATTTTTCCACATACAGTTCACATCTTGGTACCTTCAATCATTGAGTACCTTTTTCTTTAACTTTTTTATTATGGATCATAAACATTGAACTAAGTTCTCTTAGTATTTAGAAGATGCATCTTGCCCCATCTTTTTAAAGGTCCTGCTAATTTCCCCATCTTTTTAAAGGTCCTGCTAATTTATCATTCACCTGCTTTTGTGCCCCATTTAGAAGATACATCTCTTTACAAACTCTAAAGCAGTGGATCGTGTTATTGCCATGAATCCATAATAAATTCAGAGGTCCATAGTGTCAACTAAGATGATAAGGTGAATACATGATCCACTGCTTTACCTGTGCACAAGGGGTCCATAATAAATTCAGAGGTCCACAGTGTCAACTAAGAGGTCCATAGTTTCATTTCAAAGTAAAAATGGGGCCTTGTGCAGTGGATCATGTAAATTCAGAGGCTATTATGGATTCATGGCAATACCACGATCCACTGCACAAGGGCAAAGAGATGAGAGACCCCTTGTGCCCAGGCTAAACACCAAAGGTCAAAGGTGTAGCTCCTTCCTGATGAAAACCAACACCTCATTCAAACAATCAAGCTTGGCAAAATTCCATTAAAACACAACAATTGTGTTGATTCCTGATTGCCCATGCTCCTAAGAAGATGATGGAATTTAGCTTTTTGAACAAGACCACTCAGTAATAATTAAAACATAATGTTCTACTTTATATACTCCCTCCATGTTGGTAATAGAAATCGTTACACAGTCTCCAAAGTATAATGACTTTATATTTTTGTAAAAATATTCATCACAAAATGATATATTTATGCCTTTATGAAAGTATTTTTCAAGAGAAATCTATTCATATGGTTCTCATATTTCCAAACTTAACAACTTAAAAGTTATTCATGTTTTATATTTCCAATGTTTGACTCAAACCTTGTCCAAAACGACTTCCTTTTCCTATATGGAGGGAGTATGCACCATCTTTAAATAAAAAAAATGGATAAAATCTGATGCACCAAAAATCAAGTGCAGAGAATGAAGAAACGCTAGAGTGAAATATAGCAATCGTCCTCAAGAATCGAATCCAACCTCAACCACTTCTAAGCGCATATATACTTCTAAGATCCACTAATCTCGCCTATCGCTAGCATCCTCAATATCGTTCAATGGCATGGTGAGAAGATTGTAGTTGCAAAATGCTGAATGGAGAAAGGATGAATAGAATGTATCATAACAATGGTTATAGTCTGAAAGGAGGGTATGTGAATGGAAGCAATCAATTCTGCGGCTGCAAATCTGCAATCGAACACAATCCCAAATAGTTGAAACCTAGACAAGATTGATCCATGTATATACACATGCACCAAAATGAATGGAGATATTTTACAAGCTTCCTAAAAGTAAATCATGGAGTTTATGTAACCCCATAATTACCACTTTTACCTAATAGTAAACCTAGCCTATACAGTCTCTCTTTTGCTATACTTGATTTTTTTTCTCTGCTGCTGGCTTCAGCTTAGTTTTTTTTTTCTTGGTACTAAAGATGCCTGCTGTCACTGAAATGCCCTGTTTTCTTTTTTGAAAGTGGAAAAATTAAGTGCCCTCATCTCATGACATCTTCATGAGCAGCTTCGCCTATATGTTGCAAGTTACCAGCATAGAGATGGTACAAAACCACCTTTAATGCATAATAATTCAGGTATTGGAAGAAATATGCATATTTTTCATGGTTTATTTACTTTTTATGTTTTTTATTGTTTACTTCATATATCCACCATTTTTTTAAACAAAAAATTAGGACAATATCTGATGCATAAAAAAAATCAGGTGTGGAGGAGAAAAAAAAAATGCTAGAACGAAACATAACAATCCCCTTCAAGAATCGAATAAAAGATCGACAACTTCTAAGTGCATATATACTTCTAGGAGCCGCTCATCCTTTCCTGTCGCTGGCATCTTCAAGATTGATGAAGACTGTATAGGCTCAAAAATGTTGAAATGAGATAGGACGAGGAGGTTGTACCATAACCATGTCTATAATCTGAACGGGGGTACGTGAACGCATGCAAGCACCCAATTCTGTGGTTGCAAATCTTGCAACGGAACATAATGATATTATGGAACCCACGGTGTGTGGCCAAAGTTTTATTTGTCCTATTGGAATTGCAAAGTAGATGAAACAAATCCATTCATGTACTAACACACATGTGCCAAAATGAATGGGGACATGCTATATGCACCCTGAAAGCAAATAGCAGAAGTTAGTTTTTTGTAATCAGGTTTATTGGGAATTCGTTATTTACACTTTTTGTGGTTGCCTCTGTTACAATGCTTGATTTCCCTTCTTTTCTGTTGGCTTCAGTGTTTTTATGCTTTACTTTATGTTTATATTTATATGCTTTGTACTTTATATGTCCACCAGCTTTAAATAACAATGTTGGGTCAAATATGATGCAGCCAAAATCAAGTGAGGAAGAGCAAGAAATGCTGGAATGAAATACAGCAATTCCATTCAAGAATGGAGCCAAGATCAGTCACTAATAAGCCCATATATTCAATGGCAAGACTGCAGGCACTAATGTTGGAATGGAGAGAGGATGGACTATCTGGGGAAGATATTTAGAAAATTGAGCCATTGATATCATTGTAGTACATAATAATAGTCTTCCTAGAATCATATACAGGATGTCTCTTGGGAGAAAAATCATACTGTATATAGGATGGTCTCTTGGAAAAAAAAAAGGCAATGCTTACAATTCAATTGGTCCAAAGTCACTGCTGTCTTGAAATGTGGCTCTGCCCAGTTTTGGCAATGCACATATGGCTGTATAGTCTGGTCTGAATGGGGGGCACGTAAATGCATGCAAGCACCCAATTCCCTAACTGACTGCTAAACTTGCAATGGAATATAATAATTAAGCTGGTGATCTGGTCCGCATGATAGCATCGCTAGCTCGTCACGAGCGAGCGAACGCCAAGCCTGGAAGCGTCCCAATCATGGCCACATCGTGGTCACGCATCTTCTTGGTGCCATGCCATCCTATAATCACGTTGCATTATTTGGTCATAATCCATGTCGTCTCGAGCACGCTGGAGACCAGACAAACAATGCGTGAGAAGCTGGATGAGCTAATATAAGCTAACAGAGAGTTGGTACCTGCGTGTCGCTCTTGTTCGTGTCGCTACGGTAAACTGCGAATAGGATGCGCCGGCCGAGGTTTCAGGAGAGTTGGCCCTTGTGGCTATGTACACGAAAATATCATGTACTATGTAGGCTATCTACCAAGTTGTCTAGTGGCTTCACATCTGGCTTGTTCATCATATCTGGCTTGTTCAGAGGCCATATGATACATGATATTTGATTTGATTAGATTACTCGCACTTCAGTGTCTGGAGAGAGTGGCCAGATAATTTTCAGGCACATAGGTGATGGTAGTCTACAAATTGATAATTAGTACTGTGCTTATCTTTAGCACCAAAACTTTTATTAAGCTGTATTTAGGTGGCGGAATTGATTCCAAAATGTCTGTATCGCAGTGACATAAAACGGCCTTGATATACCAGTAAAAGTTTCTATTGATTTATTTTTTTTTTTTGTTTGCCTCAGTTGGATAGCAGTGACATAAAATGGCCACAGATTTTGATCTGAACGACGGGACTTATACAGGTTAAAGAGTGAGATTCAGTGTTCAATTATGATATCTAAACAAGGAATTAGCCCAGTGGAGGACCGGTAATCACTCACTAAAAGAAAGTTGTATTCCCACACAGCAGAACATGAGAACAACTCAACAAAAGTATGTCAGTCCCAACAACAAAATCCGTAGATCGTAGGACATATTACAAAATCATTATATATCTGATGCGAAGCTTGGAGCCAGAGCTATGTCAAATATGAACTGTAGCGCAAATAAGAACATGTAGTCTCCCTATGAGAAGTGGGACTAGCAGCACAAATGTACAATGGTTGAGGTTCAAAAAATCAATATGTGGGTTGAGGTTCAAAAAATCAATATGGGGAGCCGGCCTGTTGCATTGCGAGTCCAGTCCATGTCCAACAAGAAACACAATGTTTCATTAATTCACGAGTCTATTCGTGTATCCTTCTTTAATTTGCCTTAAACCGTTTAGGTCCGTAGTGTTCACACAAGTGAAAATAAAATTTTGAGATAAAGCAACATTGTGCCCGACGCTGAAAAAAGCATCGCCTCAATACTCCAATAATAGAGAGCATATATAGTGTCTTAATCGTATACAATTATAATATTAGAGACAACATTGCTAACAGATAATAGTAAGAAACTACTCGGGGGTCCCACTAGTATTAGCTTGTATATAGTATACTTAAGGGAAATCCAATGCTACCACTAGGATGGTTGCCATTTAATTTGGTCCCAATGGTTTATAAAGAGATGAAAAATACAATAAACTAGATCTAATGCAAGAAATAAGGTCTTGCAACAAAAACCAAAGTTTAAGAAATTACATGAAATCCATTGGATAGGCATGACCGGTACCAAGATCGAATAAGAGAGTGGAGAGAAACATGATTGGGAGAGAGGACAAAGTTGACCGTTTGGAGTTTTCTGCAATGTGTTGTAGAAGTGACTAGAATATAAAGAGAAGATTTATTAGAGCTTCACTCTCCAAGAGATGCAACTATTGATGCCAAATTTAGAAAATAGGGAGTGGTGCAAGTTAAGGATTCGCTTTAGGTAGAGGTGCAGTGGGTGATGCCAGGAGCTTTAGGGCAGCAAGAGAATAGGAGGAGAATCCTTTGTTTTCTTCTTCAATTCACTGATTACACATTTCCCCTCCTATACTTATAAACCATTGGGACTTTGTACCAAACAACATAAATGTGAATCCTTATAGATATAGAATTCAGCTTCCTAAACAAACTCTATTTTATTTTATTATTTTATTCTTATCTACTCCTATCCATAATCATTTTTGTATCTGAACTCTTCCATGGGGGAGGACGTTGATGGCTCTAAAAGAGCAGTCATTCATGCATGGCCAGGGCACCTTGTCCAGGTGTTGGGCCAACACTTTGGACCAGGGAACGACCCATGAAAACACATCCCATGATTCCATAAAAACTTGACAAACTAAGTATGTATTTGGTTTGGTTATGTTTCTTATAGCGTAATATGTCTAGGTTCAAATCTTATACTTGGCATGGTCTTAGAATTAGGACATGTGTGTGTGCACATGGACATCGTTTATAATGTGGGTGTATTTTGGTTTCATGGCCTAACTTTTTCTAGGCTCTAGCAATGCAACTTCAATATATTTGGTTGCCTATTTAGGTATGAAAGCTTACCACCGACTACCCCTAAGCCAGGCTTGCTGAAAACGCGAGGGTTGGCCATTCCCTACAAGCCAAGCTTGGCTACACAACCATACCACATCTCCTCATCTCCCTTCGCACATTTACCCTTGGCTGCATGCAAGATGGCCATTGCGCTGATTTTTTGTTTTTTTCGTGAACGTTACCATGTGGCACGTGTTTCATTAAGAGGGAGTAGAGTACACGCTTAGTCCGCGAGGTTCAGTAAAGCACTGGACCGAGGGAACTAAGTAACACACAACATAAAGTAAGAGTCTTAAGCCTAATTTACAAGATTAGCTGGCGACGGGGTGATTCCAAGCAGAGGCAACAGCTCGCAGAGCCACGTGTGGCCGGCCATCACCCATTGCGCTGACTTCTTGTCTCAACCGTCCTCTATCTCCAGCTATTTGCAGGACGACCTCAACGTCATTTCCAACAATGGCACATCCGTTTGTGCCCAATATGAACGATGATGGATATTTAGATTTGTTACTACACCATTCTTGATTGACTTCACTGGCACTATTGCATTGAATGTGTTTGTGCACAATCTATGCTTGCAAGGAGGCGGTGATCGATCTTACCTTCACAAGTACTCCTCGTTCTATTCTAAATTATAAGATGATTTAGTTTCTCTAGATACATTTCTTTTACTACTAGGCTTAGCTAAGATAATAAATGAACCAAACAACACTCTCTTACATTACTGGATTCAGGTTGATAATAAATGAACCAAACAACACTCTCTTACATTACTGGATTCAGGTTTTAACAACCCTGGCTTACCTGGCTAGCCAGCCCAGGTCTAGACTATACTCCCTCTGTCTCTGAAAGAAGTGATTTCTAGAGTGGTCCTAAGTCAAACTTTTTAAACTTTGACCAATTTTCTAGAAAAGAGCATTAAGATTTATGTTATCAAATTAGTATCCATAGATTTACCGTGGAATATAGTTTCATAATATGCTAAATTTATGTCATAGATGTTGTTGCTCTTTTCTATAAAGTTAGTCAAAGTTAAAAAAGTTTGACTGGCACGGTTTCTAGGAATCACTCCTTTCAGGGACAGAGGGAGTATAGAACAAAACCATGAGCATTGATATGTGTATGTGTGCGCATGGTGGCATCTGTGTATTTGTATCTCAAAAAAAAAAATTCTAGCCCCTCTCGTGACGAGTCTATATAAACAATAACCTGTCATTAGCAGCTTTGCATGTGTGCGAGCTTGCGAGGCCTCTTGAGCTCATAGCCAAAGCGCGCTCCAGCTGAGACTAAGATTAATCATAAGTAAAATAATATACTACTAATACTACCGAGTGTTTAGCGCGATGTCGTCGTCCTCGTCGGAGCAGAAGCAGCAGCCACGTGCGAGTTCTTTCAGGCCGGCGGACGTGGAGGAGCAGAGCGAGGACGACGAGAAGCGCTGGGTGGGTGTGACGATACTAAGGGTTGGTAACTACCGGCGTTCACGCACGGCGAGGAGGGCGGCGCCGCCTCGGAGAGGTTCTTGAAGAACAGCAGAGATCGAAGAGGAGAAGAAGATAAATTGGATTTTACTTGTTATTTGTCCTCCCATCCTCCCCCACGCGTGTCTTAAGGTTTACGGTACATGGGCTTAGTCCACAGCCGGACGGCCCAGATTGGCGCGCAGGCCCAAATAGCAAATACTAGGTAAATGTAAAAGAGATACATCCAGGTCATCACATTTCCCCCTCCTTAAGAGGCAACGCGTCCTCGCGGTGCTACTGAGCAGCAGAGTGAAGCACCTGAGGAACTGACGCTTGAAGTTCCCAGGTTGCCCAATGAGAGGGGCAGTGTTGGCGTTGGATCAGCACTTCAGGTACCACGCGAGAGCCGACCAGCTGAAGCCTACGCGTCAGAACCTGTTCTGGAGGTAGACTGGAGAAAGTGGTGAGCAAGTTCAATTCAGCATCAGTTGAGACTGTCACCTGTGGTGGAAGTGCCTTCTTCAGCTGCGATACATGAATCACTGGGTGAATTTGACTTGAAGCTGGTAATTGCAACTTGTATGCCACAGCACCCACTTTCTGTAAGACTAAGTAAGGCCCAAAGTACTTATAGCTGAGTTTATGATTGCCACGGCGTTGGACTGATTGCTGAATATGAGGTTGAAGTTTAACATAGACCCAATCACCAACAGCAAAGGTCCTTTCTTGTCGGTGCTTATCAGCCTGCGCTTTCATGCGTTGTTGTGCCCTTTGCAGATTTTGCTGAATGTGCTCCAACATAGAATTGCGATCCTTGAGCCATTCATCCAGATCAGTCACTGTACAAGTATCATTGACAGATATGCCGAAATGACGAGGTTTGTGACCATACAATGCTTGAAAGGGTGTGAGGCCATGGGCTGAGTGATAAGTGGTATTATACCAAAATTCAGCTAATGGAATCCATTGAGCCCATTGGTTTGGACACGCCTGAACCATGCAACGTAGATAGGTTTCAAGACATTGGTTCAAGCGTTCTGTTTGCCCATCGGTTTGGGGATGGTAAGAGGAACTCATGTTCAGGGTGGTATCGGTGAGTTTGAATAATTCTTGCCAAAAGGAGCTGGTAAACACTCTATCCCTATCAGATATGATAACAGAAGGCATGCCATGCAGTTTGTAGATGTGGTTAAGGAATGCTTGAGCTACTGAAAAGGATGTATAAGGATGGGCTAGGCAGATGAAATGGGCATATTTTGTAAGTTTGTCAATGACAACCAGAATGGTATCAAAAGATTTTGATTTAGGCAATCCCTCTATGAAGTCTAAGCTGATAGTGTGCCAAGCAAACTGTGGAACAGGCAGAGGTTGAAGTAACCCAGGTAGTCTATTGTGTTCAGATTTGGCCTTAGCACATACCTCACAGTTGGAGACATAAGCCTGAACATCTTGCTTCATATGTGGCCAGGCAAATAATGCTTTAACCTTTTGATAAGTGGCTGTGACTCCACTATGACCTCCCAGGCCACTTGAGTGCAGGGCCAATAGAATGGCTTGATGTGCTTCCTTATAAGCTCCCAGCCAAATTCTGCCTTTGTATTTAATGACACCATCCACCAATGTATATCCTCCTTCATTGGAACCAGTGATAGCTAGTTCAGTCAACAATTTCTTGCTTTGTTCATCTTGTTGATAATTTTCTACCACCATTTCCAGCCATTTAGGAGTGCAAGTGGAGACTGCCAGAAGAGAAGGCTGCTCTGGTTGTCTAGATAGGGCATCAGCTGCTTGATTCTGCAACCCTTTCTTGTAGATGATCTTGTACTGTAACCCAAGTAGTTTGATGAAAGCTTTTTGTTGCATGCCTTCAAGTAATTTCTGATCTCCTAAATGAATGAGGCTGTGATGGTCTGTAGCAATAGTGAATTCCTTATGCTGTAAATAAGGTTTCCATTTTGTGACAGCCATTATGACAGCCATACACTCCTTTTCATAGGTGGACATGGCTTGAGCTTTTGGACCCAATGCCTTACTGATGTATGCAATGGGGTGCTGACTTTGAGAGAGAACTGCACCAATACCAAAGCCTGAGGCATCTGTTTCAATATGAAATCCCTTGGAGAAGTCAGGCAATGCTAAAACAGGGGCAGAGACTAAAGCTTGTTTCAAAGTATCAAAGCTGAGTTGCAGTTGTGGAGTCCAATGGAACAGAGAGTGTTTCTTGAGAAGATCTGTGAGAGGTCTACTGATGCTGCCATAATTTCTGATGAACTTTCTGTAATAGCCAGATAGACCCAAGAAGCTTCTCAGTTGTTTGGTGTCAGTGGGTGTTGGCCAGTTAGCTATAGCTGCTGTCTTCTTGGGATCAGTGGCTACTCCTTCCCCACTGATGATGTGTCCCAGATATTCTAGTGCTGGTTGAGCAAATGAACACTTAGATTTCTTCAGGTAGAGCTGATGCTGATGTAATATGGTGAACACTTGTTGTAGATGGTCTAGATGCTCCTCCAAGGTTTTGCTGTAGATAAGAATATCATCCACAAAGATAAGCACACATTTCCTGAGAAGATGCTGAAATATAGAATTCATGAGAGCCTGAAAGGTAGCAGGGGCATTGGTGAGCCCAAAAGGCATGACTCTAAATTCCCAATGTCCATGATGAGTTTTGAAGGCTGTTTTGGACTCATCCTCTGGCAGCAACCTTATTTGGTGATACCCAGACCTCATATCAAGCTTTGTAAACCAGGAGGCTCCATGCAGTTCATCCAGTAACTCATCCACTATGGGCAAGGGATATTTATCTTTGACTGTCACATTGTTCAGTTGTCTGTAATCCACACAGAAACGCCAAGTGCCATCTTTCTTCTTCACCAGGATGACAGGTGAGGAGAAAGGGCTGTGGCTTGGCCTAATGACTCCATTATGTAACATTTCAGTGATCTGTCTTTCAATCTCATCTTTCTGTGATGGAGAGTAACGGTAAGGCTTCACATTGATAGGTTTGACGCCAGAAATGAGTGGGATATGATGATCAAACTGCCTAGGTGGAGGTAGAGAGCTTGGAGCTTGAAACAGATCTTCATTGATGTCAATCATCTGTTGAACAGCTGTAGGAATGATCTCAGAGTGTGATTCCTCACTAAGTGGACACAGATGCACCACCTGTGCCACACCTCCTTTTCTGATTAATCCCTTGAGTTTTCTTGTTTTGATTTTGGGACAAGCAGAGACTGAATCCTTAATTCCTTTAAGACTGATTCTAGCCTCCTTGTAACTGAATCTTAACAGCTTCCTTTTCCAATGAATCCACATAGGGCTATGAGTTTCTAGCCAATCCATTCCCAAAACCAAGTCAAAGTGATAGATAGGCAATACCCTTGCAGAATGTGAAAAGGTATGCCCCTGGGTCCACCAAGTGAAGTCATTAACTTGCTTGTTACTGTTGAGTTTCTCTCCATTAGCCACTGTTACAGATACTGCTGGTACATCAGAAGTTTGACATTGGAGAGCCTGACTTTGTCTGTTCACTGATAAATGTACATGAACTCCCTGAGTCAATGAGAATCAGAATTTCCTTATCTTTGACTCTGCCAGATAACTTGATGGTCTTCCTCCCCTGAACACCAGATGCTGCAAAGTGAGAAAGGCTATATAATTCACCATTTTCATCTTCACTAGAGTCATCAGATGAATTGTCTTGACTTTGATTAGATTGGATAGCCTCCAGAAATTCCTCCAACACATGCATAGATATTTTCTCAGGACATTTGTGGCCCTTGCCCCATTTTTCACCACACTTCATGCAAAGACCCAAATTCCTTCTCTGAGTCCTCAGAGTGGCCAATTTATCATCCCACTTGGGTTTGGTCTCCTCTCTGCTTGAGATGGATTAGGACCAAGAATACCAGCTTGATTAGAATTGGAATGTCTGCCTCCATGTTTTGAAGTCTCTGTTGTTCCTTCTGAACATGGGTTTGGCTGGAACTTCCAAGACATTAGCCTGCATAAGAGCAAGTGACAAAGCCACATCAACAGTCCTAGGCTTGTGTAACACAATAGCAGCTCTGATGTCAGGATTTAAGCCTTGCATAAACATAGTGACAAAGAAAACATCATCTAAGGTCCTATTATGAACTAAGACTTTATGCATGGCTTCCTGGAATCTATCAAAATACTCCTGCACATCAGAGGTTTGCCTAATTTGAAGCAAATCATTCATGGAGTTATGGTACAAATCCCTACCAAACTTGGTTTCAACAGCTACACATAATTCAGCCCATGATATGTCAGAATGTTGAGCCTCATATGTCTGTAACCATAGGGCTGCACTACCCCGAAAATGGATAGTTGCAAACTGGGACCATAAATGCACAGGAATCTGATACATGGAAAAGTATTTCTCACAATTCTCCTTCCAAACCCTAGGATGAGTACCATCAAACTTAGGAAAATTAGCTTTAGGCAGTCTAACTTCCCTAGGATACTGATGATGAACAGGTATAGCACGATTCAAAGAGTTTTCACCAACTTCATAGTAAAGGGAATTGAAACCGGGGAACTGACCATTGGCCAGGGGCTGCTGAAGGGTGAATACCCCAGAGTCAGACCCCTGTGGAATTGGATCGACGCCGTGGCCCTTGGCCCGTCCCTCTTCCTCGCGCGGCGGGACCAGAGGCGGAGCAGATTTGGGAATTGCTTCCAACGCCTCAACGCGCGACGTGAGTGTCTGAATCTCCTTGCTGAGCGCCGTGGAGAACTTGTCGACCTCCGGTCTCCAACGATTGAATGCCTCCATCAATTTGAGCATCGAGTTGGTCTGCGACACCAGGGAATCAAGTTTTTCCTCCGCCGTCGCCATGCGGGCAGTCAGAGTAGGTCCCCGCGCCAGGGATTCTGCGCGAGATGGGGCTGGTGGTGGTGGTGGTGGTGTTTCCCGTCGGATCAACCGAGAGCCGCCGACCGGGATCGCCGACTCGAACTGATTATGTCGAACGCGATTCCGTGCTTGCTTCGGAATTTTACGAATCCAGAACAAGGAAGGATTGGGTATATGGCTCTGATACCAATTGTGACGATACTAAGGGTTGGTAACTACCGGCGTTCACGCACGGCGAGAGGACGGCGGTGCCGCCTTGGAGAGGTTGCTGAAGAACAGCAGAGATCGAAGAGGAGAAGAAGATAAATTGGATTTTACTTGTTCGCTGTCCTCCCATCCTCCCACACAGCGTGTCTTAAGGTTTACGGTACATGGGCTTAGTCCACAGCCGGACGGCCCAGATTGGCGCGCAGGCCCAAATAGCAAATACTAGGTAAATGTAAAAGAGATACATCCAGGTCATCACAGTGGGTTGGGTGGAGAAGAGCCTGCGGCAGGAGACGGCGGAGGCGCTGGGCGCGACGGCCAAGGTGTTCACCGTCCAGCGCTCCCTCCGCGACACCAACCGGGGACGCCACGCGCCCGCCACGTCTTCTCGGCTGGGCCCTACCACCACCGGTCCGGCCGGAGCTCATGGACATGCAGCGCTTCAAGCTCGCCCGGCGCCAAGCGCTTCGAGATGCTCTTCGCCGGGCCACACCATCGAGCACCTCAAGGACCGGTTCCTCCGCGGCGGCCTCGAGCTCGGGATCGGGCGGTCTACCACCGGTTCCTCGACCTCGGCGACACCACCGGGCGTGGCTGATGGCCATCGACGCCTGCTTCCTGCTCGACTTCATCGAGCTACCGCCGCCGCGAGGCCACCGACGTGGTGTCCTCGTCCGCCAACTGGGTCAACGCCATCGTGCGCGACGCCATGATGCTGGAGAACCAGATCCAGCTCTTCGTCTTCGCCGGGGCGCTTTCGAGCTCCGCCCGGCACTTTCGACACGAGGCCGCCAAGGCGCCCACGGCGTCGTCGGCGATTCATCATGGACGTGTCCCCGTTCAAGATCAGCGGCGGCGGCGCCGGCAATAAGCGCGGGGTGGCGGCGATCGGCGACCTCACCGGCACGCACCTGCTGGAGGTCCTCTACCACTTCCTCGTCCGGACGCCACCCTCCCACGGCGGCGGTGCGCCCGGTGGAGGTGGTGGCTAGGTGGAGGTGGAGGGGAGGGAGGCGCCCGCTCGGCGGCCGAAGGCGAGGGGAGGTGTTCTCCCCGACGACGACGACGGCGTCGAGGCGCAGCACGCGAAGAAGCCGACGCCGGAGGGGAGGAGGAGGACTACGACAAAGGTGAAGCGAGCCCTGTCGCCGCAGCGTCCAAGCTCAGCGTGGCGCCGGTGCGGTTCATCAAGAAGAACCTCACGAAGCTAGTGGCGAAGATCGGGCGCAAGGCGCCCGGCGCTGGCGGCGCTGCTGCCCGGTGCTGGGCAAGCTGATGCAATCCGTGGACGTGGAGGCCCAGCTCAACGGCGGCGGCGGCGAAGCATCCGGAGGAGGGTGCCATGGCGGCGCCGAGGCGGACGAGATCCGCATCCGTCAGTGGAGGCGCTGGCCCGTTGCGGCGTCGGTTCACCTTGCGGCGCCCGGAGTCCGACGGGCGGCATCGAGGCGGGGATCGCCTTCGACCGCGCGGCGGCGACGCTGCGGCTCCCGTGATCACGCTGGACGCCAACACGGAGGTGGTCCTGCGCAACCCGGTGGCGCACGAGGCCGTGGCGGCTGGGGCTGGTGCCGCTGGCGCGCTACACGGAGCTCATGAAGCGGCATCGTCGACACCCCAGGGGACGTCAAGATCCTGCGGCGGAGCGGCGTGGTGGTGAACCACATGAAGAGCGACCGGGAGGCGGCGGGGATGTGGAACGGGATGGCGCGCGCCACGCGGATCACGTGGTGTGCCCGGCTCGACGCCGCCATCGCCCGCGGTGAACGCGCACCGGAGCGGAGCGCGCGGCGGCGGGGGTGAGGAGGTTGCTGAGGAGGTACGTGTTCAGGTCGTGGAAGATGCTCACGCTGCTCGCCTCCGTCGGGCTGCTGCTCATGACGGCGCTCCAGATGTTCTGCTCCGCCTACCCGTGTGAGAGCCACTGGTTCGGCGCCATGGCGGTGCTGCCGGGGACGGCGGACGACCCAACGCAGTAGCAGCAGCAACCCATCAAGTCAAGAAAATACGAACAGCAACTTATAAGGCATTGCCCAACTAATGCGTGTGAGTGTATGGTTATTTGTGTGTTTGTGTGTAATCATCAGCTTGTTTTTTTTTTTTCCTTGCGAGGGTTGTGATGAGCTTGTTATAGTTGTTTAATAATCAGCCTGGATTTGGCCTTCGAAACCCATATTTAGCAGATATCAGTCTAATCCAGGATTTGATCATCACTGAAAAATCGTCAATGCAAGAAGACCTTGCGTTATTTATTTGTAATAAGGATTTTATACTCACGTATGACAAGTCGGGCTGCCTGAGGTCCTGAGGGTTTTTAGATTATTTCATAAAGTCCACGTCTATATATATATCTATTCACACTACCAGGGATCTGTTTTATGAAGGAGCTCCAAACAGAGAATATTACTGAAAATCAACAAATTCATAACTTGTTAATTTTTATCGAGCCATGAGGGATGTCGTGTCATGTATGGCTTAAGAAATATGTTCCTAGACTAGATTAAGAGTGGTGGTCGAGACACATCTAAACCACTTATCATAGGATATATATATTGCAATGACCTGCCAACCATTATATTCTCTGTGTGAGTAACAACTAGTCGAATGATAATGTCAAATACATTGACATTAAGTACCATGATGTGAAAAGAGATGTGAAAAGATAGAGTAGAATCAAAAACTCAAAATTGAGTATATAAGTTTAGAAGAAATGCTTGTAGATTCGCTAGCCAGACTTACCACCCAATATATTTATGTATCATGTAGTTGCTGGTACGGATTTATCAGGAAGCCGAGTAAGGGGTCATAATGCAACCATCTCTCCGAAAGACTAACTATTGCAATTCTTTGGTCTTGGTATATGATTCATTAAAAAATGGTTTTATACGTATTAGACACAAGATCAAACAGGAGAAAATTGGGTTGGTCTCTTGTGGGAAGGTCACAAGGCTAGTTCGATCCGACTAACGTGGCTTCAACAGGGGCACCCCATCAACTCATGGTTATGGCCCTCGTCACCCAATGCCAAAGTAAAAGTGAGGCCTAGATCCTCATATATAGAAACTAATGTTTCTCATGGTTTAGTCACTCATCCGACATCTCCTAATCTGATCCAGGATGCGCTGGTAGAAATCAGAAGGCTACCACTGTCATGCTACCATGTCTTCACGTATCACGAGTCTACAACAAATCGTCATGCCTAAACCACGCACTCATAGATTTGCAGTCTATAGCTGCCCCTTGGACCTCTTCTTTCATTGGCAAAGGTAAAGCCCAAAATCCTAATCCTCAATCTAGGTATTCTAATTTCATAGCCAGCCATTCATAACTCTCCTGTTAACACCTAGCTAGGAATATAGAACAGACCTTGTCTCCAAACAATTGCTAATACGAAAAATACAAAGCGATGGTAGGAATATAGAACAGACCTTGTATCCAAACGTACAGCTTTGCTTTATTTAGCCAAAAAAACAATTGCTGAAAGTAAAAATAAAAAAGAGATGGTAGAAAGGGAAAGGCCCTTGTCTCCAAACAGCTTTGCTATTTCTTTAGCCACAAAAAAGCAATTGTTGAAAGGAGAAATAAAAGAGATGGTAGGAAGGGTGGGGGCGAGCTCGCACGTTCCACAGAGCAGGGCTCCCAATCGCGGAGCGCCCTAGGCAACAGTGGCATACTGGCACTGTGGCGGATTGCCCCCGTCATGGACTCTGTGGGAAACCCAGTGTAGAAATCTCATCAGGGCTTTAGCTGAAACACCGGCCCGGCTTCCGGGTTTACTACGTGGGCTCAAGCCCGCTTTCCCCTCCAACCATCTCTGAGACGTGGGCTGGGGTGTGCTTACTTGACCCTGCTTTCGTTGGGCTGGAGAAACGATGTGGGACTAAAAAAAAGGAAAAAGTCTACTTTGGCTCTCTCAATTTTTCGTGAAAGTCTACATTTTTCTCCCTGAACCCTAAAACCGGATAAACAACCTCCCTCAACTTTTCAAACCATGCACTTTTCCTCCTTGGAGTGGTTTTGACGGTGGTTTTGCTACAGTGACAGTGGTTTTGTCTTTTTCTTTTTTATTTATTTTAGCTAATTTTTTTAAAAATCATAATAAATCATAAACAAATCATAAAATATAAAATCTAATTTTGCTAGACTCCACATGAGTAGATCTAGACATTAAATATATAATATGGTATACTTTAGTTTAAAGTTTTTTTGCTAGTATTTTCCCTTTTTTTTATTTATTTTGGTTAAATCTTTGAAAAATCATAGTAATCACAGAAAAATCATAAATAGAAAATTCAGTTTTATTGAGCTCCACATGAGTAGGTCTATACAGTGAATATATAATATGGTATGCTTTAGTCCAAAAAAAATAGTTACTGAAGCTACATTTATGAATTATTTTAATTAATTACGAGAAAAACATAGATCGAAAGCTACAACAATAATTTTGTATTAAAATATATCATATTATATATTTATTTATAGATTTACTCATGCAGAGTCTAAGGAAATTAGATTTTCTATTTTTTATTTTTCTTTGATTTACTATGATTTTTATAGATTTGGCCATAATAAAAAAAAAAAAAGACTAGCAAAAATTTTGTATTAAAGCGTATCATATTATATATTTACTGTATAGATGTACTCATATGGAGTCCAATAAAATTAGATTTTCTATTTTATGATTTTTTGTGATTTACAATGATTTTTCAAAAATTCATCTGAAATAAATAAAAAAGAAAAAGACAAAACCACTATCACTGCAGCAAAAACACTGTCAAAACCACTCTAGGGAGGAAAAGCGCATGGTTTGAAAAAGTTGAGGGAGGCTATTTATCCAGTTTTGGAGTTCAAGGAGAAAAAGTAGACTTTTACGAAAGTTGAAGGAGCAAAAATAGACCTTTTCCAAAAAAAAAAAAAAAGAGAACGCGAGAAAGCTGTCCGTTCAGTATCCACGTACGTGTACTGTATGTAATTATCCGGCCCGGCCCAGCCCATGGCTACGCTACGTCCGTTCCGATTCGCATCGGGAACGGCGTCGGCGAGGCCGGTGCTCTCTGTGCTCCTAGAGGCAAGTCAGAGTCAGAGATGAGATGGAAACCGCCCCTCGCCGGCGTGGCCGTCGACCTGGCAAGGCAGGATCAGCCGTCGATCGCCGCCTCCGACGATGGAGGCCGGTCTGAATCCTGAATATACTATTAGAGAAAAAAATATTGAGTCTGTGCATTCCATTACCACATCCTCCTTCGCTGCAAAACCACTGAATCTTTTAGTTCAAACCGCTCTATACACCAGGCGGTACAAGCTACAAAAAATTCCAATATCTGGGACTACAAGCTGTGTGAAACTTGAAGGCTTTATTCTCCATATTCAAACTAGAATCATAAGACTGAACAACTCCTGTGTCATATAAGGACAACTAAAGAAGCTCCGTGATCGCGTAGTCACATGAACCACCATTTACTGAACTGCAGTGTCACTAATTTGCATATTACATTGATTATTTTTTCTCAAAGCATTTGTAGATTTTCCTTGGCACAATACATACTATGGAATCAGAGTAAAGAATATCGTTTGCTGCAGGAAATTTTTAAGTCTAATTGGCAAAGTGCAGCACCACTTGCGAGCAGAAAAGGATAGTCTCAACAGTTTAACCATTTCCTCCCATTTGCTTCATCCAAATAGATATACTTCCCCTATTGAGAAAAAAACAATTAAGTGACTATATATGGTAAACATTGTTGTTTTTGGAACATACGAGTGAGGTTCAATGAGTTCAACATCATGTTATGGAGAGGCCAAATCTTGTCTCGTGAACATAAAGATATGAGCAATGTTCCGCTGCTTCTCCATGTTATATCTGAGTGATGATCCCAATAACTTTACTATGTTTTAGCACAACAATAACTGAAAGGAAAAAAAAAAACAGATGGTGTAGGAAAGGTTCTAAAGAAAAATAGTTGTAGATAAGTTTTATCTTGGACAATATGATCAACAAAAAATAGACTTGCTATGTGGTCTTGTTATCCGCCAATAAAAGATCTGGTTTAGGTATACATAAACTTGATCTACAAAATAAATACCGCCAAGCAAATGGCTTTTTAAATTATGCGGGACCTGCAAAGAAACTTGATGATTTTTTTTGAAATTCCTCATTTGATAAAAAAAACTTGCTCTTCCCCAATTTAGCATCTAAACCTCCAAACTAACACTACCATGAGTTGAGGCACTTAACGGTGCTAGGTTGCAATATGACAGACAATTTTGCCCCTCCAAGTGTTCTAGCTACTTTTTTTGGCCAATTTTTTTCTAAGCACTTGAACAGTTACACGCTCTGTTTTTTTGTGTAAATTTTTCCCAGCACTTAAAGCCAATGCTCCAATTTTTTTGCTCATTTTTCATTATTATATATTACTTTGGTTGTTGGAATATGACAATAAAATGACATGTAATTGAAGTTCACAACACGACAATTACTTGACAAAATGCACCATGAAAATAATATTCAGATTCACATAACTTACATTCAGGTAGTGCAAGGAAAAATAATGCAATTAAAACATCCTAAAATCTGGTTTAATCTTTAAAAGTTCATAGGAATTTTGTTTTAGCATGGAAAATTATGAAAATTCAAAAGACTTCAATATTATGTCGTCACGAGACCAGACATTGTCTCATCAACATAAACAAATAACAATATGTCACTGCTTCTTCCTGCTTAGAGTATATCCAAGAGTCTTTCTTAAACTCATTTGAATAAAAAATTAATCTCTATATTTTCTCAGCCTCTAGCACCTTCTCTATGTAATGTGCAATTCTTTTACTAAAATCTATCTATCCACAAAGAAAGATGTAAAAGAAATTCTGATCTACATTAGATCAGACCTTGTATGCCAATAACTTTTTATAAGCACAACCATCGTTAAAAGGAAAAAAAGAAAAAAGATGGTAGGAAGGGTGGAGGCGAGCCCATCACTACAAGAAATGGTGCTTTACATGATGTTTTTAGTGACCTTTCTCGAAATCATCACAGAATTATATTGTGCGTGACGGTTCATTCTAGGGGTGATCCAACTGTAATGGCTAGTTTAGTTTTCGTCATTGTTGGACGTTACAGAGTAATGTGGCAACTCATTTGTAAATCTATGACAGACAACATGGTTTGGTCACAGATAAAGCATTCAACATGCATGTTCCACTACCAACATTTTCCTAAGCACAACAATGCCTAAAAGAGAAAGAAACAAGTCCAATTTACATCCCCCAAATATCGTGGTTGTCCAATTTCCCTCCATGATCTACAAAATCGGTTTTTAAACCTCTCTCACCTTTTGAAAACCCTACACTATTGTAGCAATTTTGATGTTAGTTTTGCTGATGTGGCGCCACGTCAAAGAGGGTTACTCAAACTAAGTTGAAAGTTTAAAGATCTAAATCAAACTAGAAATGTTATTGACAGAAAAATATCTAAAAATTATGAAAAACATAAAAAAATTACCCAAATATATTTTTACATGAAAATGATATAATTAAAAATCCTAAAACCTGGTTTATTCTCAGAAAATTCATATAAAAATAAATTTAGCTCAAAAATTATAAAACTTGTTTCAGATTTTTCAAAAACCATGCTCTATGTCATGGTGCCTAGGTTCAAATTGTTTGAAGCTTGACCGACTCATTTTGGTGCTTATTTTCTTGTTGTTCTTGTATGTACTATAAGCGCCACTGAAGTTTGCCAGAACTGTATTAGAGCATCTCCAACAGTTTTGCATTTGAGTTTGGCATCCTTGTTTTTTGGAAAAAAGCTCTAAAACTTGTCTCCAACAGTTTGGCAATTTACTTTGGCATTTTAAGAGAGTTGGCAAAAAAAAGGGGTAGGACGCCGCATATATGCGCACCTTCGCGAGGCTTGGCATCGGACTTCTCGCGCGATCAGCGACTCCTTCCCCGAGCGATCAGCGACTCCCGCGCGGCCGCCATCAGGTTTCACGCGCGACTGCTCGTCGATCTTCGTCGTTGGACTGTCCGATCGATCTTCGTCGTACCCCTCCCCGGGCCGCCCACCTTGTCCACCAGCACGGCACGCGACTGCTCGTCGATCTTGAACACCACGAAGCTAGCGATGCACCTTCGTCCACTTCATCTACATGAACCAGCGCTGGCACTCCTCCTTCACGTCCGTCCCCTCCGTCGCCTGCAAAACCAAGAACGCACAATCGTGAGCCACCATGGCTGCGCTGCTTTGCTTGATTTCACACGAGAGAGAGAAGCGGCTGGGTTTTACCATCTTTGGGCGGCTGGGAAAACTAGAGATTGCAGAGGTCATTAAATGTCTATGCATGGTCCTTTGATCTTTTTTTTTCAATAGGTGTGAATATAATGACTTTGATCTGTTCTTTTTTTTTTTCCAAACACAATGACATATGCTGCTCTTTCTGTAGATTCGTTTGAATGGAAAATGTTGGATTCTACGCGGGCATGCATGGTTCTGTAGCTAGATGATACAGGAGATTTGTTTGTGATCGGTAGAGGTGCTGCTGGTCTGATATGACACAAAAGATTTTGCCGGCAACTCCTATAGCTATGCTTGTTTGCCGGCGACCGAAGCTATGATCATTTGCACGTCCAATGGAACCAGCGAGAGGACCTGGGAGGAATGAAAGGCGGCGATCAAGACCTGCAACTGGCGGCGCAGAGAAGAAAAGAAATTGCCGGCGACCAAGAAAGCGCTCGCGACCAGGGCGCGAATAATAGAAACGCGGGTCAAACTAGCTGGGTCCACTATTTTTGGGTTTTGCCAAATCAGTTTTGCCAAACTGTTGGAGATGACCTTTTTTTTCCTTTGCCAAATCGTTTTGGGAGTTGGCAAACAACAACAATTGCCAAACCAAAATTGCAAAACTGTTGGAGATGCTCTTAGACACGGATTTCCTCTCTTAAATAAAATTTCAATGTATCTGTGTTACTTGCATGGCTGCATACACCCAGTCCTACACATGCATGCATGCATGCACCCTTTGTTTAATATATTTAATTAAGTTTTACAAAATATTAACTTTAATTAAGTTTTTATGCAATGAATTATGAAGCGTAACATGGCATGGAATTTAAATGTCAGCACTCGGGTCATATTTCAAACTCAGCACCATAACGTAGAGCATGGTTTTAGAAAAAAAAAAAAATAAAACTAGTTTTATAATTTTTCAAGCTCAATCAAATTTTATTTCTAAGATTAAACCAGGTTTTGGGTTTTTAGTTATAAATATATTTGTATAAAAAAAATGTTTGGTAATTTTTTTATTTTAATCATTTGTAACATATATTTAAAAATATTTTAAGGTTGATTTACCTCCTTGAACTTTAAATTTAGTTTGATTTACCCCTAGCTCCACATCAGCAAAACCACCACAAAAACAACCAGGGTACAAAAGAGCACGGTTTTCAAAATTTATGACAGGGTTGTCCATGACAGGTAATACAGGTTAATTGAATTCTTTCTTCCAATAAAGAAAAATATAAAAGAGATGAAGGTGCAGGCGAGCCCATGTTCATGTTCCACATAGCAGGGTTCCCACAATCTCGGAGCGCCTAGGGCCTTGTTCACTTTCCTTGCAACTTGCAAGTTTTTCCACTCTCTCTCCATCACATCAATTTATTTATACCCGCATGTATGGAGCATTAAATATAAGTGAAAAAATAACTAATTATATAGTTTAGTTGTAAATCACGAGACGAATCTTTTAAACCTAGTTGGGCCACGATTGGACAATATTTGTCAAATACAAACGAAAGTGCTACAGGAGTTCAGATTCTAACATTTGCAACTTTCTGACGGACTGAACAAGGCCTAGGTCACCACTGGTGGATTTATCACGGTCACGACTTTCCAGTCTAGGAATCTCATCTCAAGGCTATAGAACAGCATAGAAAATTCATATAATATTTGATTTAGCTCAAAAAAATATGAAACTTGTTTCAGATTTTTTTCTAAAACCCTGCCCTATGTTAGAGTGGACTAATTATTGTATGCTTGAACTCTACTAAAAATTTCATACCACCATGCAGGAACCTGTTCATAATCATTAATGAACATACCAATCCTTGACACCACATCAACTAACCCTACTCGACTTTAATCAAATATTAGAATAACATATTTTTATGGACCACAAAAAATGTTATGGAACTTGGTATTTGACTCTATCATCACACATGGATAGTATGAAAACTGAAGTTATCATATATTTTACGAGTAATATTCATATGCCTTGCAATGGGAGAAAAATTCTATCATGGTTGTATTTTAATTTGATGCAAATTAATAGGGCAATGCCATATTATTATCAATATTATTTTTTACGGATGACATGATCATCATAAAATAAATTAAGTGATCAAATTAATAGGGCACCTCGCACTGACACGGCCCCGGAACAGCGTCGTGGCTGAACCTGACAACTTGCTAATCCTCATCCCCATCCACACCGCCCAAATCTGGTGAGTTCATCAAGAAATCCTTTCCCACTCCACCCTTATTTGTCGATCCATCCTCTCATGTTTGTGCCGAGCCTCCAATCCTTCTCCTTTCTGTCTTCTTTTTTGGCTTATCACAGTCTTACTTTCTCATCTATAGTCATTTCAGATCTCTGCCATATGGAGCAGTGCTGGATAGGCAGACGAGGTTGTTGTTGTCTCCGCCACCATGCCGTACGGTCGTAGCCAAATACTCCCTCCTCTTCATTCTTTATTTTTAATCGTTTTGATTTGTTCCCCTGTCAAAGCTGACATAGACCATGAGCACTATATATATTTTGCTGTCTTATAAGATTTATTACTCATATGAGAACCTGATTGTCTTTAATAATGTCAACCTGTTCGTATCTGCATCACTATATCAGATACCTTCAAACCTGATTTTCTTTTAGTGCCCCTGAATATTTCAGATTTGTTCATAATTGCTTATAAGCCTAGGTCTTCCTAAAAAACATTTACCTCAACCTTTTAGCTGTTACGTGATTTAGAGATTGCCTTTTCTATTCCTTTGGACTAACCATTATATAATTAAAAGTTTCTGATTATATTTCAATAGATTTTGCAATTCAGAGTTTCTAACTACATCCCAAATTTTATTATTATTGATGATCTCCAGTTGTACTCTAGGTTACTGAATTTGCTATTGGTATTCGATCCTTGGTGCTGCTGCAACTCGGCCTCTCTGGCTGTTGGGGCTCACTGGTGCTGGAGCATATGTTCATACGAATATTATGGGGGTGAGCCAATTGCTCTATACGAAATGGTTTGACTTATTGACTCTTGAGAGGTAGTTTCACATCCTGGGTTTGTTATACCTGACGAACAGAGAACTCCATATGTAAGTATTCTCCCTTCAAATTTCCATTTTGTTTAATACATTCCATGCATAACCAGCTAATTCATAATTCATATTCAAATTCAGATGTGTACTGCCGGCCTATTAACTGTATATTATATCTATTTATCAGTGATTATGCCAGCCACATACTATTCCATGCTATGTTATCCATCTATTGTTCCATGTTTATGGTAGTTACTGAACCACTCAGTTTAACTACATTGCTTCCTTCAAGAAAACATTCTTCTCCATTGCTGCCACAGATTACCTATGTCGAGCTTCATGACGATGATAACGTCTCAAACAGGATGCTACCTAATTTACATTGCTTCTCTGTACCTGGACAGCCTTCTCAAATATTCTAACAGAGTCTATTTGATAATCAGGATTACCACTATAGTAGTGACATGTGTAAGGACAGCTTTTCCCCAATACTTCCATGTATGTTTCTTACCTTTTTTACTGTTGCATCAGACCACGTAATCACCTGATACTTTTAAGATATATATACCCTACATATAGGAACTGAATTAAAATGTCTTTCATGTATTTGTTTAAACATTTTCATTACAACAAAGCATGGTACAGTCCTGTACGGTGTCCCTGTGCTTTCTGTGTTCTCAGACCTTCCTGGTCAGCATTGGTTGCAGGTGTGCACATCGGCTGTTTATGCAAATGACTGATTGATAGGCATACAAACACAACAACACACGAGAGGTTTGTTTTAGCCTTGCTTCGTGACAACCTCGGCTATATTGTGTTTTCAGTGCTAACTGATACAGTTTGTTGTTCATGCCCTTTATTCAGTTTCTTGGTTAACTAAAATTTGCATTTCTTCAAAAACAAGCATCATTTCCCTGGATGAATAAAAGATTACGTTCTTTGAGAATAGATGATGTTGACTGCATAAATATAATAGCTTCATTTTCCTTTTTGCCTTCTACAGATGATATATAGTACCAATTAGGTGACATTGCTTAAATTTGCGGCTTCATACATGGGATTACGGTTTACTTTGGTTGTTATTACTCGCTGATCCTGACTACACAGTTTTAGAAAAAAGATACGAACATGAATGCTAAAAAAAACTTGATAACATGTCCCTCACTACGTCCTATTTGTGTTACATTTGTTTGTACAGACTTAAAGTTTGGGTCCACAACTAAGAAGGTGAGTCATGATAACAGATACACATGTTCAGATTTTTTTTCTCTCTCCATTTGTTTTCATAGCACATCTTATCTGCTACTCAATTTCATGCCTGTTGTAATCCTACATGGTGAAGGCAATGAACTATTCTTTCTGTAGGCCACCTCCACGCAAGAGTATGCCTCTTCATTCATTTAATCTGCAGGTGACTCAGATGCATACTAGCCTGTAGATTCCAAGGATGGCGTGCAGCTATTTTTGCCCTCATGCAGTCTTCCAGCGCCCCACTTTGTCAAAGCCACAACAACGAAATCTCAAATGGACACTGCTGTTTCTTAGATGAAAAGGAAAGCGAAATGTTCTGTTTTTTTTTTTTTTTTTTTTTTTGTTCCTCAGAGAACATAGTCTGTTACAGTGTCAAAAATACTTGACTTTTCTGCACGCACTTACCTCAGTATAACGTTTCTTGCACCTTCTGCAGTGTGTAAATTTTTTCAAATCTTCTGTATGTTAGATGTGAACTTGGCAGATGTTTCGAAATTGCTACTTCCAAGATCCACACTTACTTTGTGGTTTTGTTCTCTATTGTACGTAATAACATAATAAGTCGGTATTTGCAATCTATAACTACTATAATTCTAACCCCCACTATCTAATTTTCTAGCTTCTTATTGGTCAAAACTTCAAAAGTGATATCAGCTGACATCATCAAAAGAGTTACATCCACTAAGACTCATTTATTTCTCATTAGCCTTTTTATTTTGAAATAGAAAAAAAGTCGTAGCACCTAAACCAATTATCGTAATTAAATCCAATTGCACCGTGGTATTCCTCGCAATAAACTCTTCAAAACAAGACCCTACATGGATATATTTTGATAATTTAAACCATTTCTAAGTAAAAACCTAGGAAAACTACATATCATATAGATTACATGTAGTCCTCCGAAACATGCATAATTTTATGAAGGAAAACTCCTAAATTTTGAGAGAGGGATGACCCTCATGTATAGTAGGGGTGGGGGTTCAGATATATGAGATTTGGGGGATGGCCAATTCAAATAATCTAGACCATTTATGTCAATGGATACAACCTCCATAATTGACCTACTACATCCATATATATGTATCTACTAACTCATAGTTTCAATCACTATAAACTCCATATATTTCTACTTCATACCCGCAGCAACGCGCGGGGCATCCTACTAGTTTGTTTATGCATGATTACACGTGTGCGTTATTAGCTTAGTGTCGAGCTACTCGGGTGAAGCGCGGGGTTACCAGCTAGTTTAACATTAAAAAGCATGTTAGCTTGTTATCTTGCAGCAGGTGCTACAGCTACAGGAACCAAGCACCTATACAATTGAGCCGCTGCAGCTGTGCAGCAAGCTAAAGCAAACAAGTCAAATATTTGGTACTCCCTCCATCCATGAATATAAGGTATGCACGTATTATAAATTAAAACTTCGTCAACTTTGACTAACAATTAGCCCAATTATAATAAAATATTTGTATTAAAAATAGTTATATTAATTTCGTATATAAGAGAAATTAATATCAAAATATGTTATGAAAGATCTCATCAAGTCAAATCTCGCCTTATATTCAGGTTCTCCCATTACAACGTATGGTCATGTTTACTACTAAAAGTAAAAAGGAGAAATGACGACTGAGTAGCAATATTATAGCCATAAAAATGCCATGAGTCGTGAAACAAAAAAAGGAGAAATGACAGACTAAGTAGCAATATAACCATAAAAATACCATGAATCGTGAAAGAAAAAGGGAGAAATGACCGAGCAGTAATAAAGCCATGAGTCGTGAAAACAAAAGAGTTGGGAGAAGAGGCGGTGCCGAGAGCTCCACGCCAAGCGTCTCATGGCTCAAGCTCTTTTACCCCTTCTCCCAACTCTGTATCAAGGACTGTAATGTCGTTATTTGAGCAGGCTTGTACGTGGTTAGAAAATCAATACGGCACTAATGATAAGTAGTATAATAATAATACCCAAGGCGAGCCTGTAAATGTGGCCTGCCACGATGTGGCCTGGCAAAACGAGCCCATGGATCGATATGGGCTGACCGCAGGCCAAGGGCCCACAGGGCTCCGACGGCTTCCCATTTCGGCCGACGAGCCATGGCAAATTCCTTCCAGCACCAATGATTGGACTACCGGCCCACAAAGCCTCATAACGGGATCGCCGGTTGGCCATGAACTGTGCACACTGGATCACATATTCACATGGACGTTCGGCTCAAAAAAAAAAAAAAAAACATATTCACATGGACGTGCACGTCTTCTTCTGTCCGGTTAAAAAAGAACACACAATAGCTTTTAATAGAATTATAAGTTTACTATGTATAGTATAATAATTTTGGAGTACATATGTCCATTTTGAATTCTGATAACATGCATATGGAAGAATTGCTTAGTACTTTAAGCCCTATTTAGATGCAAAGTATTTTTAAAGTATTGGACAAATACTATGGTTATATAAAATACTTTGATTTTTAAAAGCTACTAAGAGTCGGTTTGGATAATGCAGTTTTTAGAAATTACGGTATTATAAAACTACAGTGTTATAAGCCAAAGGACACAAAATCATGGTTTAGAAAAAAGAGGTCATAAGTGGAGTTTTTAAAACTCCAAAAGACTACAGTTTTGATAAAACCATAGTTTTAGATACTACAAGATTTGTTGCATCCAAACACTTAATAGCTTTTAAAAACCGAAGTATTTTATATAACCATTGTATTTGTCCAATACTTTGAAAATACTTTGTATCCAAATAGGGCCTTATTGTTGTTTAAGTGGTTCATCGTGGTGGAACCTACTCATCTGGATTTCAAGTCCTTGACTTGACTCACATTTTACTAGATTTTTTGTAAGATGTAATAGTGTTGTTGTTTAAGTGGTAGACAATTTGCCAATAGCAATAAGTATGTAGTTACCATGTTAATGGTGCTCATAGGGATAAGGGTTGTGTCCACCACTTGTTGCACTTTATCGTAGCCCTTTATAAATTCTATGCCCGTCACTGGTTTAAGTTCGCTTTACCTCCATTTTCAGGTTGGGTGAATGTTGCTCGATTGGTACAAGCGACTAGGATGGGCGAGCACCAAGATGTGTCTGCCAGAAAGGAGAAGGCCCATGTAACAGGCTAGAGCACATGAAGGCCACAAACCACTTCACCTGTCATCCTCACGCATGAGAAGTTCGTTGGTCGATAGTCCACAGCAGGAGGCACTGCTCATTGTCCTAGGATGAGAAAATTGGTTTCTTGGACCTGAAAAATGTTGATTAAAACTTGCTTACTTGGCTTTAAAATAAATTTTATTTAGTTTCTTGGCCCTTCCGTTAGTTTGACAAGATAACAGCATTAATCGCAACGTACGATAAAGGAATAATTATTGATAACAGCATTAGTTCGCTTTACCTCCATTGTATCTTATTTTTTTGAAAAATTTGATAATATGCAGCCTGAAAGTCTATTGTACGCTGCTGCAAAGAAACATTTGACACCAAGAGTAAAACAATCATTTTTGTATTGCTTTTAACACCGTTACCTTGTCAAATTAATAGAAGGACCAAGAAACCAAATGAATTTTGTTTTAGAGCCAAATAAGCAAGTTTGGCAAAAAAAAAAAAAAGAGCCGACAAACTTAGTAGTATTTTTTATGACCACGGAACCAATTTGTTCTCATAAGATAGAGGATACGGCCGGCTGGAGGGGTCCCACCGCACCCTATTGGTCCGTCCGCCTAGGTAGAAATGAATGTGCGTATTTGTCATTCTGTTTTATAGTTATGATATTACTCTTATAAAATTAAACTTTAATAGCTATTTCTTTCAATATTCAAACTATCAAGTGTCAACAAGACACATTATTTATTTAGTTGTTCACATTAGCGTATCATGTCATCCACTAATACTAACTTATATAATTGTTTATTCCTTTATGTAGGTATTTTTGTTCTAAATTATCAGCAATTTTCGCTGCAATGTGCAGATATACTTCTAGTTTTCAAAATATCAAGCCATTTATTTACAATAAATCTTCGGCGCCACAATTAGTACTGAACTTTGACGTGGCCCCTTTACAAGGTATGCTTCTAGTTTTCATGATGTGAAGCCATTTGCGTGTTGAATCGCATAATCCTGCGTGCTCATAAGATAGCATGAATCGCATAATCCTGCGTGCTCATAAGATAGCATTTAGGTTTATTTATTTATTTATTTATATACAATAAATCTTCGGCGCCACAAAGCGAACCTTGGCGTGCCCCATGAAAGGATAAAAAAAATTGACAGATTAAAAAAAACACCTTGAGTCGTGAAAAAACAAAAGAGTTGGGAGGAGAGGTGGGCGCCACAAAGTAAACCTTGACGTGCCCCGTGAAAAGGATAAAAAAAATTGACAGATTAAAAAAAAACACCTTGAGTCGTGAAGAACAAAAGAGTTGGGAGGAGAGGCGGGTGCCGAGAGCTCCACGCTCCACCACGGGCGAGCAGGGCTCTGATGAGCAACGGGCTGGCGGTTGCCCCGCTCCAATGAGGCAAGCTGGCGGTTGCCCCGCCGCAATTTGCTCCATCG
This sequence comes from Chrysopogon serrulatus, assembly GCA_015844335.1. Classification (NCBI taxonomy): domain Eukaryota; kingdom Viridiplantae; phylum Streptophyta; class Magnoliopsida; order Poales; family Poaceae; genus Chrysopogon; species Chrysopogon serrulatus. The sequence continues at coordinate 130,927 of JADLZL010007170.1, forward strand.
TTGCCCAGCTCCACCATGGGGAAAGGCGTCTCATGGCTCAAGCTCATTTGATTTGCCCCTCCTCCCAACTCTGGATCAGGGACTACAGTGCCGTTATTTGAGCTGCCTTTTACGTGCTTAGAAAATCAATACGGCACTAATAATTTCCTAATAATAAGAATACGCAAGGCGGAGCGTATGAATGTGGCCCGCTCTCCTCCCTTTTTTTTTTATATCGAACACCAGAACGATCCGGCCTGACAAAATGAACCCATGGAACGAGGTGGCCCAAGAGCCCACAGGGCTCCATCAAAGCAGCAGCGACTGGGACGGGCTCCCCGCCGTCCAGGCCCAGCCGTGAAATCGCCCTTGCCGTCATCTCGAACGGCAAGGCAACTCGAGGAGGGTATGCGACCCCGCCACCGCTGCGGCAACGGCAAACGGTCACGCCACACGCGGCAGCGCCGCCATGAGCATAAGCGCCCATGCTCCCATCGTCGCGGCATAGGCAGGCACGCAACCGCGTACAAGGAGCTTGCCCTTGTTAATCTCTAATAGCATCATATAATATACTCCGTAGAAGTATTCTTCCAATTGTTTTCCTCATCTCATTTTTTATTACGTTTATTAGTAACCCCTAATTAGCCAGTTATATAAAAAAATTAATACTTAATCAGTTTACGTTTGTTTTTTATCTTAAGTTTGACCACTCATCTTATTAAAAAATTTATATAAAATATTATATTTTTATGACTTAAATTTAGTTGTCTGCATATAATTTTTTTTAGATAAAATGAGTGGTTAAACTTGGAGTAAAAAAATCAAATATCTTATAATTTAAAGTAGAGAGAGTATTTTTGTTTGTTTTTTCTGCCACCGTAGTGATATCTAATGACATATTATTTAGGATTAGACATCACATTATCTTCATTGTCTCTTTTTCATGTTAATACCATATTTTGTTTTCAGCCTAAGAATTAATTAAATTGGTCGAGTAGAGGTTAGAGAGAGACCTAGGACTAATTAAATTTTGTTCTCTTTTTTCTCTATGAATAGTTAGCGTTCTTTTTTTAGTCTTTTATCTTTTTTATGTCATAGATAGAATAAATATAAATATATTTTGGTTGTTGTAGTGTAGTATTTTCATCATGTACGACAATTGTCAGCTTTAATGATTTCCCCTTATCTATATCTCTTATAAAGATATAATCCCCACTACCTATTCTATCTCATCCTACAAAAATCGACGTCATCATCAACAAATCCAGAAAAAATGAACAGGTGCACGCCATCAAGTGACTCGACTGTTCTATCCCAACTATTGAATATAGGTTCACAAACCGTCGTCGTGTCTCCTCCCATCCAATTGCCGACCCATGAACTATACTGCTCCTTTTCACCTTCCAAATTCATTCATGACCCTTTAAATTCTCCTCTAGCCTCATCTGCTTCGTCTTGAACCCTCCAGGCCTCCACAAACGACCATGCCAATGCGAGCTCCAATTGAGGTAGCGCGTGCTACCTCTGCCCCGACGAGGATGAGGGTCTCGGCCCTCACTGGAGGTGGCCGTTGGCGGTGTCTAGCGCTTGAGCCTGCCTGGGCAAGCGTGTGACGTCGGGTCTCCAGGTCCCGGGCGTCCACCAAAGTTGTGATTTACTTGACTAGTCATCAAAAGACGATGCTCCAAGCTAGGCTCTGCTCCTAAATCTTTTTATTTTGCACTTTAATATTACATACTAGCAAATGTGATGGTATGTTGCGATGGACATACAATTCTTGTGAAGCCATCTTGAATGTTTGTATGTCAAAGATTTATTCAATCAATAGCAGACCCAGCGCATAAGCACAGCCCGGGCAAATCTGGTTTAGCTAATTAGAACGTGTGTTTTGGAGCTCTAGCAAAGCGTGCTGCAACACAAACCCAATGAATGCACCGGCAGCACAGCCTGGGCAGGTGCCTAGGGTCGCCGGACCCTGGGTCCGCCGGTGTATTCAATGATCGTTATCTACATCAGAATGTTTTGGAATTAAACTCTATATCGTTACTTGACATGTCTGAAATCAAACTCTGTAACAATCATTGACAATTAGTTGTTCTAACTTGTGCGATTACGGTAGTAAGTCCACGTCACATATAAGATATAGAGGACGTAATTGTACTTTGGGAAAAACACGGACAGAAAATCCCTTCTCTTTTTAATATTAGACTAACAAACATGCTCGTACTTTCTGTATTCTGGATGTGAATTGTTATAACTCATATGAGCACAAGTTATAAATCTAGGCCACATAAGGATACGGAGGATGCGAGAGCGGATGATGACTTTCAAAGCATTGAGCAAATGATTTTCATATCCTATAGTTCTTATATTATCTCATTCCCTCCAAAAGACACATGCATGGGTTTAAATTCAACAAAGAGCTCATAACCATGTTGCCCTGCTAGCTAAAGATAAACATAGCTATCCTTGGTCTGTTCTTGAAATCAAGGTCGCATACACTACGAGTAAGTGCATTATTGTGGGAATTATAAAAAGACAGAGTAGGAATCTCTCCTCTGTGTGCCCTCACTTGAAGATTTGTGTCATAGAGATTTATTCACTAATTACATCATCTATTGCAGTACCTATTTAAATCAGACTTCCATACGAATGCTAGATGCGTGTTGTTCTAATACAAGTTATGAGTCCTGATCACGGAAAGGAAAGGGAAGTGTGTGAGTGCATCTTTGGAATGGAAAATTTGAGGGTTGGAAGAATCTTTATTGCTTTTTTAATATTATAGCAAACATACACGTGCATTGCAATAGAATGCATATAGCTCGTTATGCAGTCACCTAGATAATTTGGGTTTCAAAGTATTATATTCTATATATGATCGGGCCATCTTTCCAAATTCAATTCATTTTGAAACTAGAAAGGCACCTTGGCGTTGCCGCTTGGAGCCTATATTTTATTATCATAGTATTGTAGTTGGTACAGATTTTATTCTATACTTTTTAAGCAACATAGGTAAGTCAAATTGTCGCTTTGTTATTTCACATAGGTGTCATGGTTTGCAACGTTGTTGCACTTTTTGTATATATTTTGGAGACTTATATTATTCAAGTAATATATTTTAGGCATTGAAATGAAATTATCGTATTTTGTTGGTTATATTTATTATGGAGAAAGAAATGGTTAATATGTAGGATAATATTTATGTGTAGGCAAATATTTTTTTTGGATTGTAAAACATGTAAGATCAATAAAAAAAATGGGTAAGGTATCAAAAATTTCATAGCAATTTCAATAAAAAAAAAATGTCTCTATTGATTATTTATAAAAAAAAATTCACGAGGAATCTAGATCTACATTTATAGCAATAAAATTATGCTAAAATATATGATGTTATGTGTTTAGCATTAAGTGCTAGTTATGTAGACTTTAATAAATCTGGTTTGGTATTTTTATGATTTTTATTTGATTTGCTATAATTTTTACAAACTTTCAGCCAATTTAGACAAATAATAAATTCAGGAAATGGAAAAAAAGGCACTGGGCCAAATTTGGCCCACCTAGACCCAACTCCTGCCATATGGAGGCCTGAGTGGGGAGGGAGGTTGGCCCATAAAAAAGGCTCACTCGCTGTAGGAGGCCTGGGATGGAGTGTGGGTTGATTTCATTAAAGATCGAGGGCTTTTTGGCAAAACAATCTGAGAGGAGAACTGGACTACGGGTTTATTTCCGTAAAAATTAAGGGCTTTTTTTGTAAAATATCCGAAGCTCGCTTGATCTTAGCCATCCGACCGCCCGATTGGACGGCCGGGAATAGCCGGCGACGTGGCCACATTCGTTGGGCATCTTTTGTTACAGGAATCGTTGCCGTTGCACTTTGTATATATTTTGGAGACTTATATTATTCAAGTAATATATTTTAGGCATTGAAATGAAATTATCGTATCTTGTTGGTTATATTTATTATGGAGAAAGAAATGGTTAATATGTAGGATAATATTTATGTGTAGGCAAATATTTTTTTTGGATTATAAAACAAGTAAGATCAATCAAACATTTTATTCTATGCATGGTATGGGTAAGGTATCAAAAATTTCATAGCAATTTCAATAAAGAAATGTCTCTATTGATTATTTATAAAAAAATTCTCGAGAAATCTAGATCTACATTTATAGCATTAAAATTATGCTAAAATATAAGATGTTATGTGTTTAGCATTAAGTGCTAGTTATGTAGACTTTAATAAATCTGGTTTGATATTTTTATGATTTTTATTTGATTTGCTATAATTTTTACAAACTTTCAGCCAATTTAGACAAATAATAAATTCAGGAAATGGAAAAAAGGCACTGGGCCAAATTTGGCCCACCTAGACCCAGCTCCTGCCAAATGAAGGCCTAAGTGGGGGAGGGAGGTTGGCCCATAAAAAAGGCCCACTCGCTGTAGGAGGCCTGGGATGGACTGCGGGTTGATTTCATTGAAGATCGAGGGCTTTTTGGCAAAACAATCTGAGAGGAGAACTGGACTGCGGGTTTATTTCCGTAAAAATCAAGGGCTTTTTTTGTAAAATATCCGAAGCTCGCTCGATCTTAGCCATCCGACCGCCTCGATCGGACGTAGGGAATAACGGTGGACGTGGCCACGTTCGTTGGGCATCTTTTGTTGCAGGAATCGTTGGTATGTAGACTTTAATAAATCTGGTTTGATATTTTTATGATTTTTATTTGATTTGCTATAATTTTTACAAACTTTCAGCCAATTTAGACAAATAATAAATTCAGGAAATGGAAAAAAGGCACTGGGCCAAATTTGGCCCGCCTAGACCCAGCTCCTGCCAAATGAAGGCCTAAGTGGGGAGGGAGGTTGGCCCATAAAAAAGGCCCACTCGCTGTAGGAGGCCTGGGATGGACTGCGGGTTGATTTCATTAAAGATCGAGGGCTTTTTGGCAAAACAATCTGAGAGGAGAACTGGACTGCGGGTTTATTTCCGTAAAAATCAAGGGCTTTTTTGTAAAATATCCGAAGCTCGCCTGATCTGAGCCATCCGACCGCCCGATCGGACGGCCGGGAATAGCCGGTGACGTGGCCACGTTCGTTGGGCATCTTTTGTTGCAGGAATCGTTGGTAACAGATTAGTCTTAGGCTGTTGTCAGCGGTTATTAAGGTCGTAGACACAAAACAAGCACAAAAATCAAAGTGGCGCAGCGGAAGCGTGGTGGGCCCATAACCCACAGGTCCCAGGGTCGAAACCTGGCTTTGATATTGGTTTTCTCATTTTTATTTCATTTTTTTTCCTGGTAAACGTGGCTTTTTTTTTAGAATTCTGGTAAACGTGGCTTTGATTTGATAATTTACCTCCTTTTTCATTTTTTTTCCCTGGTAACGAAAGCATTGGCTATTGTGACGAGGTACGTCACTCCGGGTTTAGCAATTTTTCTCTTTTTTCATTTGTTTTCCCTGGTAACGAAAGCTGATTTCTGGCTCTTCGTTCCGGTTTGCAAGGAATTTTGAACCATGTTTCTCCGTCACGTGGATCAGGCAGGGATGGCTCGCAATCATGCTGCCCGCCCCCCTAGTTATTTTTGTTGCAACAGGACATATAATGGTTGCACAGTGCTTATGTCAATAATAATGAGCTAGTTATTTTTGTTGAAGTTAATGGATTTGGCTCAACCTTGTAAAGAAAAATCAAGACCTATAATAAAACTTGGTTATGTTTTTAATCCATTTTACTCCTACTATCGAAAGCATCTCCAAGAGTTTGCCAAATTTCACTTGGTAAAACTTGTGTTTTGGCAACTTGCTAAAAGATATACCAAGTTAAAATAAAGCATCTCTCCAACAGTTCCCTATTTTTGAGTTGGCAAAAGTAAAAAAAGAAGGGCCCATTAGAATAGTTTGTTGGCCGGTACTTTTGGAGGCCACGCGCGTGCACCCTTCACCGTGCGAAGGCACCCGCCGCCTGGAGGTCACGATCCTCCGCCACGCCGCCAGGGAGAAAACATCTTGATCCAGTATCATCAATCAACAAGAAACAATATCATTGATCAACAACAAGGAACATTGAACAACGTGAGGCTGTAGCACCGTGGCTCCACAGGCTTGCCGAAGTGATCGTGCCGCGGCATACTGCTGCCAAAGCCAGCACAATGCGAACAACAGCAGCTGAACGCGATGGCGGCGATGGGCAGCAGCTGATCGCGACCCTAATCTAGAACATATGAACCCTAGTGTGCCCATCAATTACAGGGCAGCAGCACTACAACAAGAACCCTAGGTTTGCTATCTGATCAAGGCCACTACAGCAGACGGAGGCAGGACCCTACCTACGCGACGAAGCAGGTACCTGAACACCAGACGGAGGCAGGACGACGCTGCGGATCGCGACCTTCCAGGTGGCGGCGTCCTTGGCGCGGGATGCGATCGCGACGACGGTAACCGGCCTTGGCGAGCGCTGGATGAGATCGCGGGAACTCCAGGCGCGACGGAGGCCGGAACTCCATGCGCGGACTGCACGCGTGGGATGAAATCGCGACGGCGGTGGCCAGGCTTGGCCGAGCTTGACGCAGGAACTCCACGCGCGCTGGATATATGGCAACCGAGGCGCGCAGGATGATCTCGCGAGCGCGGGAATGAGCGGAGGAATTTTCCTCGCGCGTGCGGGAAGGGAAGCCGCGGCCACGCGATCGGCGATACGCAGTTGGATCCGCGCGCGTAAAGATGCGCGTGCGGCGGGAAGAAATAGCAAGTTGGAAAAAATAGCAAGTTCATTTAGCAAACTGTTGGAGAATAAATTTTCTTGTTTTGCCAAATTTTCAAGGATAGCAACCTTATTTAGCAAACTCTTGGAGATGCTCTGTACGATTTTATCTATATTAAGCCATGAATGTTCAAATTAATAAGTTTTGCTAATTGACGACATTCACCCCATGTCTTATCCTTTTATCCCACAGGGCCTTCAATCTGACAGATGTTTCATCATACAATATATCCTAGAGTTCCTAAGCATGGGCGCAGGATTTTAAAAAGTATTTTTAGTTTGCAACAATCACATTGTATTTTATGATGACAAGATTGTGCAGTTTGATTGAATCTCAGATATATCCCAGCATTTATAGATACTAATGTGCCTAATGTATTTGATTGTTTTCATTTGTAAACTTATATATATGTTATAGGCTTGCTAGCCCGCGCATTTGCATGGAGTTCCTTCTAGTAATAAAATATCATTGCAGTAAAGATGTAACGACGAAGCGTGTAGGATAGATGGGCTACGGCACCGGCGACGAGGAGGACGGCGGCGCGTGGTGGCGGCTTGGCAGGCGGCGCGCATGGCGCTGGAGGGGAGGGAGGGTTGCGACAGCGGGAAAAAAGAGAGAGAGGAATAGAAGAGCTTTCCTCTGTTTATTACTTGATTGATGCGGTTACATGCTCCTAGTATTTATAGTTCGGATCAGACTTGGTTTACGAGCAAGGCGGAAAAAAATCCTTATCGATCACGAATTCCCCCTTTCCCAATCAACCTACTAACTTTCATTAATAAACTAATTATTCCAAAATAGATAAAATATCGAAAATGAAGTTCGCAGTACGATAAAGGAAAGCAGAACGGTGGCGGGCAGCGTGGGCGGCGTGCACGGGAGGCGGCTGTTACGGCGCAACCGCCCTTCCTAGGGTGTGGCACCCCCTTCCTGCCCCAGGGCAGGCCATAGGGCCCACCGGGTGTGGATGCCCACTTCTCGGCCTCTCCTGGCCCGTTGATGACGTCGGCGGCGTTCTCCGCCCTCGTTAGGCGTGTGACAGAGCTCCCCCTTCTCCACTTGGTGCATCCTCGTGCTGAAATGCGACCCAATCGTCTATACCGCCTAGTGTATATACAATCATCGTATATATAACTCTTATAAAGCTAAACCCCACTAGATGGTTTTTCTCTTCATGCAAGGTTGCTACATCATTTTTCATTAAGTGACCCCACTAAATGTTCACTAGATAATTTTTCTCTTCATGCAAGGTGTCCAAATCATATCTCATTAAGTGACCCCGCTAAATGTTCTATCTTTTCATACAAGATATATCTAGTGAATTACATCGATGTGAATTACCCCACTAAATCCATGTCATCCCTTATTAATTAAAAAAATACCTATATCATCTCTATCATGTGGAATTACATCGATTATTTGCCCATGGTACAAAAATATAGACATACATATTTTGTTCCCACTTCATATATAATTGTTCCGATCCCATACGATGTGTTACATGCGTAGACCAACACATCACACGGTAGATGACACCAGCACAGCATGCAAGGGGGCTGCCGGATTCAGCACGGTACTATAGTGGTCATTGAGGTCCAAGCCCTCCAATCCGATCCTATCACGATCACTATCCGGTAGTCTCCACTCATTTCTGTGCAGAATCGATGCCAGCAGCAATGGCACAGACCGTGTGATGTAGTCCATTCCAGGGCACACCCTGCACCCCGCACCAAACGGCTTATACGCCGCCTCCACCACTGACGGTGACGAGTGCACCTGGTCCTGGCCAGCCAAGAACCTCTCCGGGATGAACTCCTCGGGACGAGGCCATGCGCTCTTGTCCCTTCCAATCGCCCATAGGTTGACGATAATGCCCGTTCCTTTCGGCACATGGAATCCGCCCAAAGACACGTCATCCGCGACCACCTCACGCGGTATCAGAGGCACTGCTTTGGGTGTAGACGAAGTGTCTCCTTCACAGCAGCATGGAGGTACGGTAGCTCGTTGAGGTCGCTCTCCGAGATGAAATCTTTAGACCCTAGGTGCTCAGCTAGCTCGGTCTTCACCTTCTTCATCTTTTCTGGGTGGTGAAGTAGCTCCGCCATCGCCCATTGCACGGTGGCGGTGCTCGTGTCACTGGCTGTCAAGAACATATCCGGTGTAACCGATGATGCAGTTATATTTTAGAGGAGATTAAAAGTAAAAAACAGAAGGTCTGTTCTTCTCTACTAAGTAGTAAGTACTCCTTTCGTTCTAAGTTATAAGTAGCTTCGATTTTTTTAGTATATCTATTTTTCTATGTATCTAGATATAATAATATACCTCAATATACATCTCAAAATGGATGAAAAAAAGTTAAAGCGACTTATAATTTGAAACGTGATGGAGTATATATAATGCATATAATTAAGTTTATCCAAGATATTGTGTGTGCATATAACTAAGGCCTTGTTTAGATTGCCCTCCAACTTCCAAGTTTTTTCACTCTCTCTCCATCACATCAATTTATATCCGCATGTAAAGAGTATTAAATATAAATAAAAAAATAACTAATTACATAGTTTTGTTGTAAATCACGAGACGAATCTTTTGAGCCTAGTTGGGCCACGATTGGACAATATTTACCACAAACAAACGAAGTGCTACAGGACTTTACAATCTCTCTCCTCTCACAAATTTGTTGCCGCATATAAAGAGTATTAAATATAAATAAAAAAAAAATAAATAATTACATAGTTTTGTTGTAAATCACGAGACGAATCTTTTGAACCTAGTTGGGCCACGATTGGACAATATTTACCAAATAAAAACGAAGTGCTACAGGAACCGTCAAAAAACTCACATGAAACTAAACAAGGCCTAAGTATATACGTACCGTTAGAAATGTAGTGATTCGTTGGCGTGTGAGCCTGGACATGGCCATCCGGGAGAGGAGGACATCCAAGATGTCATTGTGCTTCTCGCCGCAAGCCAATCGTTTGTCAATGATCACCTCGTCAAAGAACCTGAACAGCTTGGCCATATTCGTGGAGATGCGGCGGCGTGAGCCGAGGAGGTGTTCCAGCGGCGCTAGGAAAGGGAAGGCGTCGGAGACACTAGGCTTGGACCACTCCTCGAGCACGGGCACGATGATGCTCTTGAACGTCGTCGTCGTCGTCTGTGCCTTCTGCTCGCCACCGCCACGCAGGTCCACCACGTCCTCGGAGAAGAGGACGTTCGACACGACGTTGAGCACCGTGCCATTCACGGCCTCCTGGATGTTCACCGGCGGCCTGCCGTCGCCGCCGGCGCAGGCCCTCAGGTGCTCGGCGAGCTGGCCGGCACAGCGTTCCAGAACGGGGCGGATTTGGCTGGGTGAGAAGCCGGCGCCGACCAGGACGCGGATCTGCCGCCAAAGCTGGTCGGAGCTGGGCAGGAAGACCAGGGACGTGGCGCCGTACGGCAGCGCGCGCAAGTTGCCCGGCACGACCCGGGCCGCGAGCGCCGCGTCGTTCTTCACGAGGGCCTCGTGGGCGATGGCGGGGAGGAGATCACGGCCGTGGCGCGGGTCAGCCCCAGGCGGAGGTAGACGACGGGGCCGTAGGCTTCGGCGAGGGCGACGAGGCTCCGGTGAGGGTTGTGGCGGAGGTGCCCGATGACGTAGAGTAGGCTGCCGAGGAGAGGGTGGCCGGTGGGGCTAGGAGGCAGCGGTTTGAGAGGAGCTGCCGCGGAAGTAGGCTTCTGCTTGCTCTGCACGGATCTATGCAGGGTGGCAATGGTGAACACCAGCAGTGCCACAGCAAGCAACACCCAGGACACCATCCTGTCGTATCGTGTGTCAGAGTGTGTGCTTGCTGTTCAATTGTTCATTGAGCTAGCTAGCACGGCAAGGTCGTATATATACTGTAGATATTTTATGTGTGTGTGTGGTGGGTTCAACCCTAGCTTAACTCTAAACACGTATGTTAGTATAGTTTAAGTACATTAAAAACAATTATATTGTTAAGCTAGTCCTGTTGATTAGCCCATGACTCTACACGACTGTGCACTGACAATGTCCCTCTGTGGCTCTGTCCGGCGAAAATAAAAAATAAAAGGTCTGCTGCCCGATTTTATTTCAAGTATCGCTTTCAAGTTGTACACACGGCACAGTTTTTAAGTACTATAATAGGAGCAGTGACACTTCAACAAATGAACAATATATAGTAATATATAGGAGAGGTCGTCAGCCCGGCCAGCCTGCTTCTGATTCTGATAATTTTAGTATACCATTTTCACGTTGAAAACAGTTACTGCACACAAGAGAGCACACTTGTTTCATAACTAGATGAAATCCCCACGCGTTGCTGCGGGTCATCAAATAGAAATATATATGGACACCATTCAAATCTCATCTACCCGAACCCCTACCCCTACTATATCTGAGGGTCATCCCTCCTTCTAAAAGTTTTAGGAGTTTTCTTTCATATAAAATCATATATGTTTCAGAGGACCATATATAATCTATGTGATATGAAGTTTTGCTAGATTTTTTCTTAGAAACGGGTTTATATATGAGCATCACTTAAATCTTATCCACCTGAACCCCTCAATCCTACTATACCTAAAGGTCATCCCCCCTCTTAAAAGTTCTGACAGTTTTCCTTCACAAAATCAAGCATGTTTTGGAGGACCTCATGTAATCTATGTGATATGCAATTATGCTAGGTTTTTATAGAAATGGTTTAAACATTTTTTTAAAAAATTATCTAAATATATCCATGTGGGGTCTTGCTTTGAAGAGTTTATTACGAAGAACACCATGGTGCAATTAGATTTTAATTATGATACTTAGTTTAGGTGCTATGACTTTTTTTTTCTTTTTAAAAGTAATAGCTAGTGAAAAATAAATGGGCGTTAGTGCTTGTAACTCCCTTGATGATGTCACCCGACATCACTTTTGCAAAATAGAGTGATTTGATTGGATGGAACCCCTTAGTGGGTCTTAGCAATATAGGAGTAGTAGATGTCAGTACAGCTTAAAGAATCCAGAAAACTAGGTAGACATTTCAACAAATGAACAAGTATATATATACTATAGGAGATATGGCCCGTCCACTTCTGATTCTGATCGATTTCAGTATCATTATTTTCACGTTGGAAAACAATCAATGTACAAGATCAATCATGCTTGTTTTGTAATGCCATACAACTTAAATAATCCAGAAACTAGGCAGACACTTCAACAAATATATACTATAGGAGATATGCCCCGTCCACTTCTGATTCTGATCGATTCCAGTATCATTTTCATGTTGGAAATTAAAACAATCAATGTACAAGAGCAATCATGCTTGTTTTGTAACGCCATGCAACTTAAATAATCCAGAAACTAGGCAGACACTTCAACAAATGAACAATACACATACCGTAGGAGATAAGCCTAGTCATTTCGGTGTCATTTTCACGTTGGAAAACAATTAATGCAAAAGAGAGCACACTTGTTTCACCCTGTTCGCTTGTCTTATCAGCCGATCTTATCAGCCATTTGAACAGTATTTTTCTCTCACAGCAAACCAGCCGACTTGTCTTATCAGTCGGCTTATATGACCAACAAATGCACAATATATACTATAGATAGGAGATGAGCCTAGCCCCTTCCTCTGATTCTGATGATTTCAGTGTCATTTTCACGTTGGAAGTTGTAGTTCTGGTTGGGAACATCCTTTAGTCCCAGGCGAAAAAATAAATGTTGTGGTGTATGTGATTTGAACCCAGGCGAAAAAATAAATATTGTAGTGTGTGTGATTTGAATCCAGTATCTCTCGTCTCGCACATAAAGTCCTTGCCAACTTAGCTGTACACTACATGTGACAAAGTCCTGTACACTTTCCTTTTGAATTGATCTGTGATACCAACCGAGACTAAAATAATCTTTAGTCCCGGTTAGGACTAAAAGTTGACCTTTAGTCCCGGTTGGTATTACCAATCGGAACTAAAAGTTGAGGACCTTTAGTCCGAGTTGGTAACACCAACCGGGACTAAAGATCGATGTTTAGTCCCCAAATGCAAAAAATATCGAAACTAAAGCCAAATTTATGTATCGACCAAAGACCTGTTCTCTAGTAGTGTGCACACAAGAGAGCACACTTGTAGAGATTATATGTCAGTGTTAGAGAGAGAAAGATATAAAAAAAGTTGGAAGATTATACATAGAGAAGGAGAAAAAAAGAGCTGAAAGACGAGATTATACTATTAACTAGAGAGAGAGAGAGAGAGAAAAAATAAATAAAAAGAGTTGGAAGAAGAGTGGGGGCGAGGCTCACGGCTGCTCAACGGCGGTGTCCCAGAATCGTTGTCCCTGGCCCGGCCAGCTTCAGGTCCAGGGTAGCGGAGGCTCAAGCCCGTTCATCTCTCCTCCCAACTCCGATGCCAGGATTATTTCGTGCTTATTTAACCCTTCTCTCAGGAGCTTAGGAAATCAATACGGTATTAATAATAGTAGAATTATATATAGGATGCATGGGGGTGGCTTATTTTATCAGCACCAAAATGGTCCAGCCCATATAGTTAGATCAGCCTATGGATTGAAGCGGGCCAAGCGCCATCAGAAGCTTCCTGCTTGCTCGCTGCGCAAGTCGCATTTGAAATGCTTCGCGGCCTTTCTGTGGATTTGAGCTTGTAGAGATTATTCACTAAGTACACATGACTATCTGTTCCTTGTGTCTTCTAAATTCAAATTTTCAAGCATGTAAATTTGTCAATTTGTATCTTTTATGATTTTGCATGAAAGATATGGTAGTGAAAATTTGTTTGGAGAACCAACTTTATCATCATTTTTTTTATGTATTTGTGGAACTTTGAACGCAGTCATGCATGTACTCCGTTCTTCCATTAATAAATCAATTCATTGAGCTCTATTAAGTCATTGAATATGGTCATGTTTATACTCCATTCGCCAATGAATAATTCAATTTCAAGATCTCTTTTTAGTCAAACATTTTTAAATTTGACAGAGTTTGTAAAAAAGAACGCCAAGATTTATAACATCAAATTAGTTTCTATATATTTTGTATTTTGTAATTTCTATAGATCTGGTCAAACATAAAAAAAAAACATTGCCTTAAGACAACTCTAAAAATTAATTTATTTTAAAGCGAAGAAGTAAGTTCAACAATGACAATTTGCATGCTCATAATAGTATCCCTCCATCCTAAGATGATGCGCATATTTTGACCATAAAAGTATCAACTATAATTGATTTTGACTTCCAAATTCTCTTACTATATATTGTTGTTTGCTAAAGAACCAATATAATCTTATAGAGATTTTGAATTTAATCCACCGATATAAGTTTCATGTTTTAAACTTGTATATAATTCAAAATAATTATTGGTCCCCATTTGTATAAGTTGTTTTTTCACTATTTAAAGTATGAGTATTACTCTTCCTGAACGGAGCGAATATACAAAATATGGCACGTATGTTATAACTAACTAGTGGACATGCACGTGCGACACGCACGTGTTTGATAAAAAAAATTAGTGATGATTGAACATTGAAAAAATTATTCAAAAGACAGTTCCCATGTCATTTAGAAGACCTTGATGATTGAACATCGAAAAAAAATTATTCAAAAGACAGTTCCCATATCATATAGAAGAACTTTTCTGATCAACAATATATAAAACCATAATTCAATGCATAGATGTTAATTACATCGTTCCTAAATAATCTAGTACCCTTGATATTGTTTTGCATGAGCTAAAAATTTAAAAATACCCACTGAATAACACTTTGAATATGAGTAAATCATAAATCATAAATTTTAGAAAAATCAAGATTAAGGACCAGTACTAATTTTGTGATATTCCTAAGGGAGGTCAACGTACATGGAACCAGCACGTGTACACAGCCTCTTCTTTTTCTCTCTTTCCTCCAACCTGTAATAAACGATTAGTTTCAGTAATCAGTAAACATTAAAGTGGGTGGTAGGCTAGCGGCAGCAAATTTTCATCTATCCACTTTCATCTCCTCAGCCAAAGAAACTTACACATTTTTAAGAAAAAATTGAGTCACTAACACATAATTGTCCACATGAATTATATAGGAGTAGCTCATATTTCTATTAGAAGTTATGAAAAGTACACATCCATGTTCATTGACTCCATTAATTATAAAGATAATATATATGGTTTGACTGAAACTTACATAAAAAGTTTACATAAAAATTCATTTAGTTAAACCCCACATAATTTCACTTGTTTTCTCAGTTCTCCAGAACTTATAAAATTGAGTACATAAAAAATAGTTGTCAAAGGTTACCCAAATTGGATACCCTCCCGTATGTTATGTGTCCCACATGCAACTGCATTAGTTAAACTTAAAAATGCAAAGGTGCCAATTAAAAATAGTAAGTTGATTTGAATTACCAGGCGATGCTTGTCTAAATGGGTTTTAAATAAAATTAGTTTCTCCAATACCTTTTTATCTGAGTTGGTGCACTCCTCTGTGCATTAATCAAGCAGCAGTATGCACCCCAAGACTGCTGTGCACGTGCACCTCATGCTCTGTATACCCACCCTAGAACATATAATCATCTCATAAGAGAAATAGGGCCAAACCAGCCCTCACGCTTTGTTCCATACTTCCAGTGCCGTTCCAGCAGTAGAAGACAATGCGCCTTCTCTTGTTTTCCAGGATGACAGAAGCGCATCTGTAAGCACGGCGCCACACTGCTTTAAGAATATCCATTGCCTGCAAGCATCCGTGCAAATATAGAAAGAAATATGTCAGATCAAAATCAAATAAAATACCTGACTTTGATTCGGATCATCGGTAAAATAGTTGGGAATCAACACATTCGAAGCCAATTAGTGCAGAAAATAAAAAAAGAGCACCTGACAAGAAGGTGATGAAGAGGCGGTATAGTTATTCCGGTGGGCGCCAACTGCTGGCGTGCCACGCGGCTGAAGCCATTGCAGGAGCCAAGCAATATCTTGAAGAACTCAGTACCGAGAGTAATGGCGGACCTAGGATTTTATCAAGAATATGCCGCATAAAAAGTTTTCTTGTAATTCGCTAGAGCCATAAACGACAATTAATTATGATAATAATAATCTTCTAATGCTAATGTCTGGTAATAATAATCTGCGAACCAATATCTAAGCTAGTGTTAAGTGATCCACTAATATGATTATTCTCCTGATACATAAATAAACAATTATTGATAAATAATTATACGTGCAAGATGTTTTAGAAATAAATACTTGATTCAGAAGTGCGGCAACGGCGAGTCGGCAACAAACCTGATCGCTCTCTATCTGCAACGACTCCACGCGATTCTATAATTAACGTACGTCCACTCCGCGCGATGCTGCAAGCCGGCAAGGGAAGCAGGCAAGCCGCTCGGCCTCGTTGTCGTGACGTCGTCGGACGTCTGCTCCTTCTCCGTCGAGTAGCAGTCGCGTGCTCCGTACTGTGCAGCAGACCGGCAAGGGCAGCAGCCGGCAGTGGCAGGGGCAGATGTCCAGACGCCGCAAGCACACACGAAATCGGCGGTGGAGATCCGTGACTGTGATGGTGCTGCGGTTCTGTAGCATGTCCATGTTGGACACGGTTGCGGTTACATGTGAGGAGATGTATATACATGTAAGATGTGGCAAACGGACGGCTTATATGACATAATGTCGAGATCGAACGGCAATTAAAGAGGGAGAGTAAGATCTTGAACATTGGAAGGCTCACAGAAGACGGCACCTAGATCGAACGGTTAATAATGAAGGAGAGCTCCATCGAAAAAAACTCGCTCTTTTATAGTGTGATAACTAATATAAAGCATCTTATTGGTGTCAGGATTTCGTCCACTGTTGTTAGGATCAGAATGTGCTACGTAGAAGTTGAATTTTAGAAATTATTGTCATTATTAAAATCTTCTATGGTATTGTATTATTAAATAACTACATTTTGCTTAGGTGTTACATACATAACATTGTTTTGCCCCTGTTAAGAGTAGATCGGGTGAGGATTATTGGAAAAAAAAAAGTTGGTCAAAAGTTGGCCCAATTTCACCTCGCACCAACTCCAGGACGTCGGGCTAAGACATGCTTTATTTGAGTTTGCTCCTATTTGGCTAGAAACACAATACGGGATTAACAGCGCAGGACACGGACAATTAATCTGCGGCACCGCACCCTCGACGGCTCCCGGCTGGGCCTTGCTTGGCCGTAAATTAGGCCTCTACAGCCTTGCGACTTGCACGTAACGGAATTCCTAGCCCAAACCCAAAGCACGGCTGGCTGCCTGATGCGACTTGCACGCCACGGTTTCGGCCTAGTAGAAGAAGAAAGGCTAGAAAGAAATCTACAAGATTCCCCGTCGCGATTAGCGTAACACGTAATCTGGATCCCGTTAACCTCGGTCCTGGGCCAACGACTCCCGTGGACCCGCCCGTCCTTTCGCATCACCCATCCCAGCCGTTGATGTGGGCTCGGACGCGCGAGATCGCCCCACGTACGGGCCGCCTAACTGGGCCCCATCCAGACCGGCAGGCCGCAATGATTCCTCCCTTCCCCCTCGCCCTCCGAAAGCGAAGTGAGCTGCTGCTGCTGCAGATAAGGAAGGAGGGAGGAGGAGGCCGCCATTATCGCAGCACGCCGCGTCATCAAATCGAGGCGAGAGAAAGCAACAGGAAGCGAGAGCGAGGGATTTCTCTTTTTTTTTTTTCCTCTCTCTGCCTTTCCGGCGACGCCAGGTGAATCACCAGCAGCCGGTGGGTGCTGGCCAAGGCTAGGGTTCCGGGGATCACGGGCGCAGGCGCGGGCTCGAGTTTCGTAGCCTGGCCGCCGGCGCTGGCGCCGGCGCGCGGGAACCGGATGCTATGCTGCTGAGCTGCGGGTCGCTCTCCTCCTGGGTACGCCGCTTCGTCGCCTGCGTTGGGTAAGCCACCCTCTCTCTCCCGCCCTTTACTACGCGCGGGTCAGTTGATTGATTGCTGTGCTTGTCTGCTTCCTGCTGCCCCGATGTGATTGGCCGTGGATTTGAGTTTAGCTGTATCGACGCTATTGGCTCTGCGCTGTTGTATCCCTTGCCCCTTGGTGAAATCTGTTACCGTGAGTAATCTGAGTTTATGTCTAAATGGATAGCTAGCACTTAGCAGGTTCCAAAATGGTTGTTAGTCTTAAAAACACATTTAGCTGTTAGTTAGCTTTAGACAAACCCAGCTCATATAAAGCAAAAATAGAATGGCCTTACTACATTAGCTGTGTGAGATGGATGATTGGAGGATTGATTTCCTATTTTGTTCTGGTTGCTTCTACACTGGCCGTTATCTCTGATCAGCATATTTGTTGATCTTCCAGCAATGCTGGTTAGTGCCCTACACCTCGCGATTGCGTTTAGGTTCGCAACCAATGTCCTCCACAAGTAACCATAACGACAGGAAAGAAAAACACATGTATTGATGTTTGCTCGCTTGGATTAATATTGTAGTATATCATTTATTTGCTACCAAGGTAATATTTGTTGACAGTTGACACATGCTCTGTTGAAGCTGCATCCGCACAGCACACCAGCCCTGAGCTGGACCTCCACCACACACATGAAGCACAAATGATCGATAAAGGCACCTCGTCTTTGCGCGACCACATGCCTCGCATTAAGAAACTCACCATCACTCAGGGTCCAGATTGGAGAACTAGTCAAGTGAAATGGCCCTATCAACTATCCATGCCTGAAACTGCATTGCCTCCCTCACGGTTGACACGTAGGACATGCCCTTGGCACCGTGTTAGTCCGAGTAGTTTCCACGCTCATGAAGCTCTCACTTTACCGATGCTACTCTGATCTAGGTCCCATGCTCCCCTTATAGTCTATAAATGGTTCCATAGCTGACAAAAGTAGCACAGATGTCCTTGTATATTAAAAACTACTGATAATGCTTTGAGCTTGACATCCAATATAAGTATCAACTTCAACTTTTAAGCACCAGCACCACAATAACAGTATCCCCCAGAAGGTTCTTTCGCAACGGGCCCATCAAGCAACAGAAAATTAATAGTCTGGTCATGCCTGGCAACTCACCATTTGAAGACTAGAACACGCAATCCTGGGCAAAGTGGGAGCAGGGCATCGAGATCATCATGGCACCAGGAAAGGGAGAGATTCATGAGCCTGGTGAACTCGCTGGCCGGATGTTGGTGCCACCAGCCAAGTGCATATCCCACATGTTAATCGTGAAGCAGTTGGTGAGGTTAGGGCATGGCAGGTTGAAAGGGACCTTTTCCTTCTATTGTCCAAACTCCCAGTGATTGTAAGTTTCTTGGGTGTCAGCCATGCGGAAAAGGAAACTCCTGGTGCATCGCTTGTGGGTCGAGGAGGTCCAGCATCGGGCTGGTGAGCTTTGGAGTGCAGCCTTGACCAGGTGCATGTCTGTGCTGTTTACTTGTTGGAGGTCCTCTAATTTCAGACTGATGAGTTAAAGCTGGGCCTATTAGCTGGTTCTGAACTTGTAATATTCCACCATTTGGAATTATCTAACTATTTCTTTCCAATGTTGTGCTGTTACTCGTCAAGTATGCTAGTACTAATCATTTCATGGCCAATCCTGGCTTGCAACAGAGCAGAGGTTGTTTTGGTTGTGCCCAGCCTACTCCTATAATTGCTGTTGATGAGCCGACGAAAGGTTTAAGAATCCAAGGGCGCTCAGTAAAAAGGCGCAATTTATCTGACGACTTTTGGAGTTCAAGCCCGCACGAATTGGAGAACAGTGCCTTGCAATCCCGACATAGTATGTCTTCAATCAGCACAGCAGCACAACCTAATGATCAGCAGGCTTCTGGAAGTAGCAGCTCCCCAAATGAATTTGTAAATCAAGGTAAACTTGTTACCATATCTACATCTCCAGAACAGATGGTGCTCATGTCAATTTATGGTGCACTGATTTACAATGTCCATACACCCATGAGTTTGAAACCAATATTTGTTTGTTGGAGTTCCGTTCATGCTTATTTAAACTTCAATTTCACTATGGTATGTTTGTGCTCCAGAAAATTCAGCAAAATGGGAATTTTAGGAGATGCCATGTGATGGACATACTATGTGAATTATTACCTAGCATGACTGTGCAGTAGCAGTTTTTAGAACTCCTCTATGCTCATATAATTGGTAACTAATTAGTGTTACCTGTTAGCTATGCAACCTACAATCTAGCAATAAGCCATCTAAACCCTTTTTTGGTCTCCATATCAGAAAATAATATTGAAAATAGGCTCTCAAGTAAGTTTTGGCGATAGGCCAACTGAACCCTGACTGTACCCACACGGCCAAATGTAAATTGTTTACTCTTATGATTCCTGAATCCCAACCCAACCCTAAAGGGTAAGTGCTGAGGGAGACCCACTGGTGGTCCATTGCATCATTTTATATATTATAAAGCAATAAAACCACTGAGGGTTCATTCACTGATATTCTGCCCCTCATTTATACGGACTTAGGTCTTCTACTATGGCACCAGACTAGACAGCAGTGGATTGGAAAACGAAGGCGTAATTCTCAGGGTCAACAAAGTCAAGAACCAAAAATAAGGTTAGTTCTCCAAGTTTCCTTTTTCATATGGAACATCTACGGTCTTAAATTCTATGTCTTCGCAGTGACCAAAATATTTCCTTGGTGTTGTAGTTTTAGTACCTTGTTTGCTTCATGCTTGGAGATGACTGGTTGTAATATATTGTGGTTACCGATACTATGCTATTTATATAGTAATCTCCTTGCTACCCTGTTGATAGTTTGATAGCGGCTCACCAGCAGTGCGAATACCCTGTTGATAGTTCTGAGTGCCTTCTGAGCTAATATCTGCCTGGTGACTGCAGTTGTAATGCTACATATGAGAGCCTGCTCGGAAGCTCGAAACCATTTCCACAACCGATCCCTCTTAGTGTAAGATATATTGAAAAGCTACATGCCATCTTCCATTTGACATATGCGTCCTGTTTATACTTTAGACAATGCATTGACTTGGCTGGGTTGTCTGCTGT
Organism: Chrysopogon serrulatus; assembly: GCA_015844335.1. Taxonomy (NCBI): domain Eukaryota; kingdom Viridiplantae; phylum Streptophyta; class Magnoliopsida; order Poales; family Poaceae; genus Chrysopogon; species Chrysopogon serrulatus. The sequence continues at coordinate 151,655 of JADLZL010007170.1, forward strand.
CAGGAAATGGTGGATTTCCTCGTAGTCAGCTGGGAGCAAGAAGGCCTATACGATTAGAGTTGGTTATTGGAAGTGTGCTGTTGTAGTCACGTTATGATTCGCTGAAATGTACGCAACTTTAGCAGGCTGCAAAAGCCTGTGTCGTGATGAATGTCAGAATGTGGATTGTCTCGGAGACAGGATGGCATACCTCTTAAGCAAATGTAAAACATTCTTTGTTTTTACTACTATACAAGTAATTGTGTTCACAGTATTCAGTTTAGGAGTTCATTTTTTATACTACTGAGTACAGTGCTAGTATGTACTTATTAGGTTAAGCTTTCGTAAAGAAATCAGAAGGTTCGCAGGGAACAAGAAGAAACAGATTAGGAGCCTGATAGGTTGGTGGCGAAAATGTGGGCAAGCCAAAGTTTTTGTCTGCCATATGATTTGTCAAAAGGCCCCAGCAAGTATTTTGCCTGACTTTTGCTTGCTAATTATACAGTAAATATTTAGCATGTTAAATTCTGGTAGCAAAGCAAGCAGGCTGTCTGTGTATGTCAAATTCTGGTACCTGACTATTGCTTGCTAGTACTCTTATAATTATAACCCTCACTAGCCTATTTCTCTACACTGTGATTTATCGAATCATCAGTGATGATGTCATCAAAGGAGTTACCCCCACTTAGTCTTATTTATCTTCCACTAACTATTTTTTTAGAATAGAAAAAAACAGTAGCATCTAAATCAAGTATCGTAATTAAAATCTAATTGCACCATAGTGTTCCTCGCAATAAACTCTCCAAAATAAGACCCTACATGGATATATTTCGATAAACCAAGAAAATCTCATTGCACCATGGTGTTCTTCGCAATAAACTCTTCAAAACAAGACCTCATATGGATATATTTTGATAACTTTTTTGCAAAAATTTAAACTGTTTCTGTGACTTCAAACATCAATTCGATATTATAGTCTATTATCTTACATGTCTACTTTATTCCCGCAGCAATGCGCGGAGAATCCTGACATGCCAAATTCTGGTTGCAAAGGAAGCAGGCATCAAATGTACCCTGATCCAATCTTCCTGTCAAAATCTGCTTTCCATGGATCCTCGGCGCGCCCAGAAGGTGATGGAAGAGGCCGTCTCCTCTCCAGATGCCTCTCCGGCCTTCTCCACCTCTGCCGCTTTATATGCATGCACACAACAATCGCCATCTGCATCTCAAAACAGAGTGAGGACTCAACAGCGGTAAGCCGGTAGCACAACAGTCGCCATCTGCACTCCAGCAGAGTGACGAAGCGATAACCAAGCCATCGCCATAGCTAGCTCGTTGACATGGCTTTAGCTCGCATGTGCCTCAACAGGGCCCTCGCCGGCCGCTCGCAGGCGTTGCCGCTGACGAGGCCGGCGTACGCCGCAGCCGCAGTCGCAGGGACAGATTCGAAGTTTATTCATTCCCTTTTCTCAACGTCGGCAGCCGACTCTGCCGCCTCAGGCGAGGCGAACCGCCGAGAGGTCGCCGTGTCAGAGCGCTCCGCCCCCGCACGCCGCGGCGGCAGCGGCCGCTGGGCGTGGCGAGACCTCCGCGAGTTCACCCCGTTCCGCCTCGTGGACGGCCTCGGGAGCGCGCTGTCGCAGGTGGCGGAGACGCTGAGCCGGCCGCTGGAGCGGCTGGCGCCGTCGCGGCTGCTGTCGGGGAAGGTGCGCGAGGACGAGGCGCGGTACCGGCTGCGGTTCGAGGTGCCGGGGCTGGGCAAGGACGACGTGCGCGTGGCCGTGGAGGACGGGGTGCTGGTCATCGACGGCGAGAAGCGGGAGCACGGGACGGAGGAGGGCGACGAGTGGTGGTCAGCCAGCGGGTACCACGCCAGCCTGCTGCTGCCCGACGACGCGCGCGCGGACGGGATCACCGCCGAGGTGAAGGACGGCGTGCTCTACGTCACCGTGCCGCGCACCGGGGAGCGCAGGCGGAACGTCACCGAGGTCAAGGTCCAGTGACAGTGACGCATGCATGTCGCGTGTCACTCGTGTAGTGTGGCTGTTCGTGAGCTCGTGATCGTTGTGTGAGATCGTGCAAGTGAGGAGGCAGGGCGGAGGGTCGAGCGCGCGTCCGCTCCGCTGCACGCCACCAGATGTCTCTGCAAATAAAAAGAAAATCTCATGTACTCCCTACGTTTCTCAAATAAACGCAATTTCTTTTTTACTTCTATTATTCCTGTTTGACCGTTTATCTTATTTAAAATTTTCTAATAAATATTATTTGTTTTGTGATAATTTATTTTATCATTAGAAATATTTTTATAATATTTTAGTTATTTTACTATTTACAAAAATTTAAATAAAACAAATAGTTAAACAAGAATAGTAAAATTAAAAAAAATACATCTATTTATGGGGACGGAGAAAGTACACAAATAAATGCAGACCCCTCCTTCGTCCTAGCTCACATGGTACACAACATTTGAAGCCTAATTGATTGATTATCAAATTTGATATCAAAATTTGCTATATCTAATATTTGGTAAACCATGATTTTGATTGGCTACCAAAATTTGCTAACTTTTTCGTATTTAGCTTACTAAATCTTTAGTAATTTTTGTTAAACTTTTAATTTGCCAAAATCTTAGCATCACAAAATTTAGTAACTAACCAATCAAGCTTTTGGTCTTCTCATGCGAGCGAGGCTAAGGTGCCTCCGTCTCAAAAGAATGCCATTTTCTTTTACTTTAAAAATTATATTTGACTATTTATCTTATTTAAACTTTTTGTACATATTATAAAATAAAATAAATAAATTATTATTAAAATATCTCTAATAATAAAGTAAATTATAACAGTATACTACATGATATTTATATAAAATTTTAAAAGAAAATAATTGTTGATTTCTAAAAGTCTTATAATTATGTTTTTTTAGATAGAGGTTGCATGATATTGGGTTCCACTTGTAGCCATATAAAATAATTCATCATGTATCCAACCAATCAACAACTCTCTCTGTTCTGGTCCAGCACATTTACAAACTAAACAAATGCATACTGTCTTCGTCCCAAAATAAATGCACATATCTACTAAAGGAGTTAAATTTCTATCCCAAAATAAATGCACATCTCATTTTCTGAAGGAGTCAACTTTCTTAAAGCCTGACCAAATAAAATATACAAAAAATTACTAATACTTATTATGCATACTAAGTATCATTAGATTGATTCATAAAAAAATGTATCATTAGTTTGAGTCTAGAATATATTTTCATAATTACTTATTTGAAGATACAAATCTTTATAATATTTTCTATATTCTTTTGTCAAATTTAGAAAAATTTAACTCCTCAAAAAACGCTTAAACCATGTCTGGACTATATACTGGTAGGTGCTTAAACCATGTCCGGACTATATACTGGTAGGTGCTTTTCACTATAATCATCAATATTCAGTATGTATCTTTTGTTTTTCTACTTATTACATCTATTGTGCGTGACAGGCGAATAATTAAGAAAATATCCTAAGAGGTGAATGATTAAGGAAATATCCTAACCATTGTTGGCGTCTTCGGCAACCGTTATCACTGCACGTACACAACGTTGGATTGGAGGGCAGAATACCATGTACTCTAGTGTTATAGTGTGGAAGGACCAAATGGTGTAGTAAGTCCTCCTAATGGAGACAATTTCTTTATTGGATCAAACAGAAACGATAAAAGAAACCGAGTTCGAAAGCCATTGTCCTCATTCTTGCACAAGTAGAGCTTAGGCCCATATAGCCATTTGGCATACACAACTAACGTCTGTGGATAGACCTCGATGAGTGATCGAGTCCCAAATATGGGGCTAATCTTGTATCCACTAAACCCTGCATCCAAGAATAATTTAGACCACTTCTCCTCGTCCCGCTCTTCACCTGGTAATACCACCATCATGCATAGGTCCATCAAAAGTTGGGCTTCAAGCGACTGCTTTGACGCCGAGGCCGAGCTTGCCACCGTATCTATGATTACCACCTTTCCTTTTGGTTCTTGAGTAGAAATAGCTAACATTGATTGTTTTAAGATTTTAACACAATCCTCGTCACTCCAGTTATGCAACACAAACTGTAATAATAAGATAGTTTGCGAATCCTCCAATTAGTTCATCAATTAATAAACCTATACATAGCGCAACAGTGATAAATATATAACCGCATGTATGCCTTCAATAAGAATTAATGTAGAGGAAATGAAAATGAAGTAAAGAAAATTGGTACTCTCTATCCCTTCCCAATTCTAATGTCTTTTGACATTTCTATATATTTCTTTTAGTATGTATCGAGCAACTCCAACAGTTTAGCAAATGGACTTGGCATCCACAAATTTTTGCCAAAACATGAAAAAAAAAAGAGCTCTAACAGTTTGTCAAACATGCTTGGCATTTCTGTGCACTTGGCAAATCACAGCCCCCCTACGCGCAAATTTTTGCGGCTCAGCCGCTTGGCATCCGGCGCAGGTGAACTGTGCATGCACAGTGGCCGCTCTTTGCTGGCCGACAGGATGGGACACTAAGGCCTTGTTTAGATACACCCAACTTTTCCTCCAACTTCCAAGTTTTTCCACTCTCTCTTCATCACATCAATTGTTTTCCGCATGTAAATAGTATTAAATATAAATAAAAAAAATAACTAATTACATAGTTTTATTGTAAATCACGAGACGAATCTTTTGAGCTTAGTTGGGCCACGATTGGATAATATTTACCACAAACAAACGAAGTGCTACAGGACTTTACAATCTCTCTCCTCTCATAAATTTGTTGCCGCATATAAAGAGTATTAAATATAAAAAAAAAATAAATAATTACACAGTTTTGTTGTAAATCACGAGACGAATCTTTTGAACTTAGTTGGGCCACGATTGGACAATATTTACCAAATAAAAATGAAGTACTACAGGAAACGACCAAAAAACTCACGTGTATCTAAACGAGGCCTAAGATGACCGGAGGTACAGTCACAAATTGTTGCTTCTATCGGACGAAGCTGCAAGTGCTACTGGCCGACACTATTACCAGTACCACTGCACGTACCAGTACTACTGCACACTGGTAGTATGTACTAGTACTAGTGTACGGAGTACTACTGCTGTTGCTTGTGTCAAATTTTATTTCTACTGCTAGCGCTGCTTCTGTTAAATTTTATTTTGGTGGCCTATTTCTCCAGATGCTTGTATCAAATTTTAAACTAGAGCTGGATGAAATATAAAGTACGGATCAAATTATGTAGCTATACAAATCAAGGTGATGGTTCCACTAATTTTTAATTTACCAAGTCTAAATAGCAAACTGTTGGAGAAGGCCTATTTTTTCACTTGGCATTTGGGTTTGAGACTTGGCAAAACTACAGATTTATTTGCCAAGTGATATTTAGCAAACTGTTGGAGTTGCTCGCATATCTAACTATACATAAAGGGCCTCATTTGTTGGCATCCAAAATTTGCCATACCAAGGATTTGGCAAGCCAAATCTTGGACAAAAAAGTTGTCAAAGATTTGGCAAATTAAATATGAGGAGTTGGTAAATTTTGGTAACCAACCAATTACTAGCCAAAATCATGGCTTGCCAAATCTTTGGCATGCCAAATTTTAGCAACCAACCATTCAGACCTAAAAAACTATGTATCTATAAAAGCCAAAACTTCTTATAACTTGGAACGATAGAAGTATATAATAATAGAAGTACTTATACCTTGAGTAACACCACTTCAGCAGGAGGGACAAACTTCATCATGTCACCTGCAACAAAGTCAACAGTAGCATGAGCCGGCACCTTGTCCACCACCTGGGGAAGCTCCAGCACCGAACACCTCACGTGTGGGAAGGCCTTGGCAATGGCCTTGGCCGTCGTCCCGTCCCCGCCTCCGACATCGACGAGAGACGTTACCCCCGCAAACGTGCCGCCGCACCGGCGTGCGAGGATCTCCGCCACGAAGCGGCTGTCGGCGGCCATGGCCTCGTTGAACAACGCACCGAACTCCAAGTCACGGCCCACAAGTCCATAAATTCCCGCCCCATGCTCCATCATGAATGGCGTCTCCGCCGCGGCGGCGGGATCCTCCTCGTTCTGGACGAGGAGCCACTCGGGGAGGCGCTGAGACGCCGCGAAATGGAACGGCGAAGTGGTCAAGACCGTGAACTGTGACTGGCATGCCGTGTCGTCCTCCACGAGGAGGCGTGACACCGGGGTGAGACAGTACACGCCTGGCTCGTCGTCGCCCTCTTTGAAAATCCCCGACACGGCCAGCAGCTTCATGAGACGAGACACGCATGGCCATTTGCTTGCGGGGACAGGGAGAGGCGCAGCCTGCAGTAGGTCAGGCAGGGAGGCGGCGCCGCCACAGCGATGGATGGCGGTGGGGATTCCAAGCTTGACCGCGCTCTGCAGCGCCATGGACTTGAGGTAGGCGAAGCTGTGGCACCAAAGCTCGGCATGAGCTTGGAGAAGTTCGTCGCTTTCGCTGGTGAGGGCTGTAGGTTTCATACTATTCATGGCCGGGTGTTTGGCTTGGGTGGTGTAGAAGAATTATGGATGTGATGAGAACAAGCTATTACTTTGTTCCGAGGAGCTTGGGGCGTGCAGTGGTATGAGCTGGTTTTGTAAAGATCGATGCATGAGGAGAGCAAGCTAATTTTGTAGACACACCCACCAGCCTCTTCCCTCCCTCTGGCATCATCTCCATATGCTGATCGATATTTGTGAACGCCCATATATAAAATCACATTAAATAGATACGCACTATCTCCTTGCTGATATCTGGGAGAACAAAAATTAAGTTCTCAAATCACTGAGAATCTCCATGCTGATATCACATGATAATTTGTGTTCGGCATGGTATATAGCAGGAGGCATCTGCTGTTAGAATTCACATGGCAGCATCAAGCAATGTGTCGTCTGTGTTGTTAAAGGCTCACATGGCAGCATCAAGCAATGTGTCGTCTGTGTTTAAAGGCATCTTCGTTAGAGTGTCTTAATTTATTACTCTCTCCATCTTAATTTATAAGATGTTTGATTTTTTAGTGTCAATTTTAACCATTCGTATTACTTAAAAAAATTATACAAATATAGTTAAATTTAAGTTCTTGAAGAACTTTCATTAATAAAGCAAGCTAAGACGAGAGAAGTGGAATTTTGCACAAATTTTTGAATAAGATGGGTGGTTGAACCTGGTGTAAAAAAAAATAAAGTCTTATAAATTGAGATGGATGAAGTATTGTATAAAGGCATTTCTCTCAAAGGGACGACGCAGGGAGGCCAGCAGGACCGTGTGGAGAGGGCGCGCGGTTGCGTCTGGCGTCGCGAGGAGGATAGCGCGGCTAGGGGGGATGGCGTGGTTACGTCAGGCAGCGCGGGGAGGACGACATGGTTAGGGGGAGGCGGCGTGGCTACGTCGAGCAGGGCGCGGTGGGATGGCGCGGCTACATCGGGCGTCACGTGCGAGGTCTTCCTACATCGTCCTTGGCTGAGGTGGCCGCGAGTACGTGCAGGTCGTCCACTATATCTCCACAGTCGGTGATCACTCTGCCTCATCAAAAGATTCTTGTTAGGCAGACTAAGTGTTTATGTACTCGTGCTGACTAACGTTCATGTGCATCAATGCATGCATTCACGTACGCGCGGCACGCAGGCGCAAGTGGCGGAGACCCGGAGCAGGCCGCTGTCGGGGAAGGTGCGCAAGGACAAGGCGCGGTACTGTCTGCGGTACGTTCGAGGCGCGTGGCCGTGGAGGATGGGGTGCTGGTCATCGAGCGCGAGAAGCGGCCGGAGCACTGCACGGGGAGGAGGGCGGCGGCGGCCGCCGAGTGGTGGTTCGCCAGCGGGTACGACCAGCCTGCTGCATGCTCCCGGACGACGATCTCGCGCGGATGGAAGGGATCACCGCCGAGGTCAAGGACGGCGTGCTGTACGTCACCGTGCCGCGCTCCGGCGGGGAGGAGCGCAGGCGGAACGACACAGAGGTCAAGGTCCAGTGACTCGTCGTGTCGAGCCCGAGCGTCATTCACTCTGGCTTGTGCGTGTGCTTCTTTTGTTCGTGAGCTCGTCATCGTTGTCCTGAGATCGTGCAAGCGATGGTCTCGAGGCAGGGGGCGGTGGACCGTGGACCAAGCGCGCGCGCGGCCGCTGCGCACCAGCAGATGCGTCTCTGGGAATAAAATCTCGTGTACAGAAAGAAGAATGGCATAATCATCCATCCCATCGGAGAATTGTACTGTATCAAAAAAAAAAGTATTGAGGCCTGTTTCCGTTGGAGAGCGGAGGTGCGCTCGGCACATTCGTAGCCCAAAGAAGTTGGGCCGATTCATGAAGGGGGCCTGGGCTCTCCACACCGTTGCCCAGCCCAACTCCCCACTTCCCCCTAGTCCTCCTCTCTTCGTCACCCCGGGTGTGACGCACGTGCAGGAAATGAACGATCCCGGACTCGGAGTGAGCCGTGAGCCCGTGAGTCATGAGCGTTCGCTTTCCCCCCTCCTGGCTGGCAGGCTCGGTGGTTGCTGTGCTGCTGCTCCCCACCATCGGAGCTGGAGATAACGATAACGATCCGAGGTCCAGTCAGTGAGTCAGTGCGTCGGTCTCCGCCCGAGCGAAACGCGCCAGGACCAGGACGGCGAGATGTGAACTCTCCCCTTCGCCTCCCCGAGAGCAGTAGTGGTGTCGCGCCGTGCGGCAGCACCGACGGCGACAGTTTTCCCCGGTTTCTTATTTCTTACTCGGTTTCGCCACGCGGACCACGGGAAGTCGGGAAACCCGGAGCCGGCTTCGATTTGACGACGAATTTTTCCATTCCATCCATGATCCATGTGCGCGCGATCGGCTACAGAGCGCACGTGATACGCGGTAAGGTCCGGGCTGTGACGGAACCGACCAATCCATCCGAAATTAAGCATAACTGTCCCCGTTAACAACGTTGACACGTATACACCGCTTCTCGAATGAACCCGGTAGTCCGCCGAGTGTCACGAAGGACCTCGGTAAATCAACTTACATCCAGGATCACATAATTAAGGAAACATCATACATCAGTACGTGAAATTTATAGCGGATAATAATTACAACCTGAGTTTCTAGGTGATTACAAAGGTGGTTCAAATATATTACATAGAAGTGTTCTTTATCTTTAAATACAACATTATGAGTTTATTTATTATTACACCAGCTTCTATCAAACCTCGCTTACAGCATGAAGAAGAGCGTATATAAGATATGGCCATGCCCGTTGGCCTAATCATCACTGTCAACCATAGGGTTAACACATACGATGCAAAATCCTTCACACAACCAGTCACCTGCAACGATAGGTAAAACCCTGAGTACTCAATTGTACTCCGCAAGACTTACCCGACAGAAAATAAAAGAAGAGACTCCAAGGATAAATGATGGCTATTTATGGTGGAGTTTATGAGCTAGCAACTTTTACAGAAAAGCTTATTATTTAATTCCAATGTTTTATATGTTGGCGGCAAAATTAATATAATGCTATCCATAACTACATTTGCACCTTTCTAAAGCATATACTTGAATTATAACAAGCAATTACTACAAATGAGGTACCAATTATAATCCTTTCAATATCAACGGTGAATTTCATCTCTTTTACTACGTCTCTGCGAAAAGGTATGAGTTTCTCACTATCCCGGGAGAGACGGCGATTCGAATCGATTACACCAGCTGGGTAAAGCCTCAGTATCACACACCCGCACAAGTGTGTACCTCACCCGTGCGAATCACCGTTCACTCTATTAGAAAGATAGGATTGAACCGCCGCCAAAACTCATGGTCCTCGATCCTCACCGGTCAAGTACCCCAACGACCCATGGCCTGTAGTTCTTCTTTGGATTTTGGATCGATCCCCTCACAACGTATGCTCTCCTCCCAAAGTAATGCTAACGGTTCAAAATCTACCTCGAACGAGCTAGTCGGTTTCACGGTCGAAACGAGTTATTCGGCCGTTATGTGAAGGTACGCTCAATCTCACACCCATGTCCGTAATACGGTACGGTCCTTAATCGACTCAGACGGGAAAAACTAGAAGCATACAAGACCTCCATGTCCCTGTAGCAATTCCCAACACCGAATCCCGTCCGGTCTCCAATTATCATTCACCTCATGTTTAAGGATATCACATGTACCAACCTAAGTGGTGCGGATGACAGGAAATCATCCGACTTCTTAATGATCTAAGCATGGCTAAGCATAGTCTATCTATCCAATCTAGTATTATGACCAGGATCATTTAGTGGGCAAGGTATTTATGCAACAACGGTATCACACAATTGCTATAAACGTAATGCACCTCACAAGTAATAAAAATAAGTATTGCATTTCAAAAGAGAAATAGGTTAATGGAATGCTCCGGGGCTTGCCTCCGTGAAAGTTGAAGAGTCCGCAGTTAGGGTATTTCAACAAGTAACTTAGAGTCTCGTCCTTCGTCTTCGGGTGGCAACTCCTGTGGATCCTTCTTCTTGGTCACCACGTACTCGACGGATACCTCTCCCTCCGATCCTATATGAATGTATGCGATGTATGAATACCAAGAATGCATATAGGATGTGTGATGACAAGATGCTATGGCATGAAATGATACATGATGACATGATCATGGAAAATGACAAGAATGGAAAGCTACATAAGGTTCCATGTGTGCAATTCTCTTTCTCTGATGACAACACTATATTATCAGAGTTGGATAAAGTAGTTAAACATTACTTGTTTTAATCTACGTAGAATAGGTGCATATCTCTTCTCTGGAAAGATTAATATAATTACTAGAAAGCAACAATTATTTGCCATCATCTAGGGTATCATGATGATTATCCCTAAACAAAAGAATTAATGAGGATCATTAGGGTTTTATGATCCTAAGCCTCCACCCAATCCCAAAATTACCACTCAAGCTATTATCATCATATGCTTGTTTTCATTTAAAGGAAAAGAGCATTTATATGTTTTTGCTCACATGCCATAGCAACAGAACACAACACAAACAAGTTAGTTATTAATCAACTAGAGTATTTCAACTACATTAGTACTCACCCATGCTACACAGAATGGTGATCCAAATTAGCAAACAAAAACATTTCTTATGCTTAATCAAAATACCTCTTTTCCCTTTATTCTTAATTTAGAAATAACAATTTTATGAAACATTCTCAAATTCACCTCAAACTTTTTGTACAGGTTGGTGATGTCATTAAATGATTGCAAAATAAATTTCATAATTTTTGGACTAATATTTTATTCTCTAAAATTCAGGAAATACTCATTTTACATTTAAAAGAGATAATTTTATCTTATGCAGAAACTATCCAAAATCTGAGTTTCATATTTTTCTTAAATAAACATCACCATGAGGAAGCTACACAAAAATTTTCAAGATTTTAAAGGCTCTAGTTATTTTTCCACGAAATAAATAAATATCAGTACTATTCATTTGCATGGAAAATATTTAAACATTTAAAAAAAGAGGGAGAGCCTGCGGGCTCAAACTGGCCCGGCTCGGCCCGTTATGCGTGCTGGACGGCCCAGCCGTGGAAACCGGCCTGGCTTGGCCCCCGGCTCGCCAGGCGCTCGCCGCGGGCGCCACCGGCGGCATGCCGGCGTATCTCGCCACCGGTGAGGTCTCCGGCGAAGGCGAAGCGCACCTACACAACCATAACACAACGGCGAACTGATCTACGTGTTTTATTTGTCGGGTTTGCAACCAACAGGGGACTCATCGGGCGGTCATGGCGGCCGGCAAGGTCGCTGGGGCAAGACGGCCTTTCCGGCCCCTGGAGTGCGGTAGAGACTAGGCGGGCAACGGTATAGCGATCGAGGGCTCACCACAACCCTAGGACACCAACCAGTGGCAACTGTGACACAGCGGGTTGGGTCGTCGGAGCTGGAAACCAAGGCGGCGGCGCGAACCGACGGTCACGCGATGTTCCAACGCGTCCTGTGCAAAAGAGTTAAGAGAGTCGAGTCGGTCATGATCGTGGCATCAAGGAGGGTCCAAAACAACAGCTGGTGAGGCTGTTGGCTCACCAGAGAAACCTGTCCGTAGGGGATCCGAGCACGGTGGTGCTCAGGCCGGCCGTGAGGAAGAAAACCTCGTGTGAATGCTTCGGGTGATGGTAAACAGCGAGATCGGTTGCAAACGGTTCGCGGGAAGATTGCGGAGCTGGGGGTTGGAGGAATTGGACAGTGATCAAACAAGGGTGGCGAATTTGACGTCGCGGTGGAGCTCGGTCATCGGCGGGAAGAAGAAGAAAAATTGGACGACGGCGGCCGTGCAAAGGGCTTATATAGGGCAAGGGAGGATCGACGGCGTGGCCAAAGACCTTCACGACCCCTCGACGGCGTGTTTGGTTGCGCCGCGAGGCCGGGGAATTCGCGGGGAGCATCCACGGCGACGCCGGCAACAGAGAACGGCATGGGCGCGGGAGAAAAATCGGCCGGCATCAGTAGCAACCGAACAAGTTTAAGTTCGGCTCTCGATTTTCTCTCGATCCAGAAGTTTAAATTGCCAACCGGTTGCACCATGGTGATCTCCTATAGGTGGTCTCCAGATTTGCTTAAATGATCCTAAGCTAAAAACTCGACGGTTTGCAAAATATAAATTGCTAAACAAGTGCAAAATGTAGCTGAAAACCCGGTTTCAGTTAAGCGTAGAGCACTGATCACCATGTTTAGCCGAGTTTGACATTTAATTAAGGATTAACCCTAGACCATTAAACCCAACCAATTGCATGGAAGCAAAGTCCAAACTCTACACTATCAAGTGATGCACCAGATAGCATGATTTCATTTATGAAAAACAATTTTGTATAGCCTTGAAAATTAAATAAAGTAACTGAAATCCATGACTTAGAAAAATTCTAAGTCCACCTTTTTAATTTATTCTGAATTCAGCTTTCAAGTGACTTTTTGAGCAAGTTAGAGAAAGAACTAGCCCCTGGACCCTTAAATAACTTTTGTAGCACATAAATTGTACTACAACTTTTATTTAGGGTTTATCCCTAAAAACTGAATACATCATATACTTACATGTTAAGCTACTTAGTAACTTGATAATAACTCAAACAAACTTATCATCACATGTAGGCATATTTTGGTAAATTGATCAACACAAACTCTACTCTATATTTAATTTTAAACATTTTTAAACCACTTTTGAGAGATTATCAAGCACACTTATATGTTGCACACATAGAACTTGCAATGACATGTGCATATAATCGAATGCAAAATGATGCTTATGCCTTAATGAAAAATGCAATGCACTAGATTAACATTTAGAATGTTACACGGCCGGGCCAGGCCGGGCCGCAGCCAGCCCGGCCGCGGCGGTGGCTGCCTCCACGCACAACACGAGACGGCCGCGACGTAACGGAGCAGTAATCCTCGGGAAATCATTCATCGCAGAAAAGAAATAAAAGAATCAACCTACTAATGCACCAAGTTTTCTTTCCTAAGTCCACACCAAAAAAAACTCCCCACCGAGGAGCTCCTCCTACATCTACACACCAAAACGTACCAGAAAATCCTACATCATCAAAACCAAGTGTCCAGATCTGCTCTAATCATTCTCTCTCCTTACTCACCCACGCACAGACGGTCCAGATCGCATGTATGGTCCTCATCCCCCGTGTCGCCCACCTCCGCTTCCAGTCCGCAGCGCCCGCGCCGAGGAGAGCCAAGTTCGACTCCTCGGCTGGCTTTTTTCCGTCACTTTTCAAGCGATCGCGCAAAGGAAACATAAAGAGCACCACGCGACTTTGTCGCCGCCTCTAGGTTCCCGATGCGCTAGGGTTTCCTGAGCGGTGCCATGCCTGATCCGATCGCCGCCAGCGATATACATGACAGCAACGCTCGCCACACACCGCGGCACTCGCCTGGCTCCTGCCGCGATGGCCCCCTGCGGCTTGCCGCGAGCGCCCAGCTCGTCCTCACTACCCGTCCACTTACACGACCGCGGCACCGAATTCCCCAACCTCAGTCCCCCGTCGCTGCCCCTCTCCGATCCAATCTCATTCTCAGATCGCGAATCGGCGCGGAGCAAATGGCATCCTGGGTGGGGCAACAGCATTGCGCGCTCTGCGAGGGATCCAACTTGCCGTCCTGTTGGGTATGTGTCAATGCGAGGTAGGGTGCGGCGCCATCGGCCTTTGCCGCCGGGCGCACTGCCATGGTCGGGCGGCGCTGCTATCCCTGGCTATCGCCGGCTCGCCCTTCCTCTCCCTTGTCGTTGATAAGCATCACTAGGATGAGGTCACCTTCCTATTCCCTTGTTGCGGTGCGAATCTGAGCAATCGAACCCTAACTAGCTATTTGGTCATTTGTGTTTAGATCTGCTGCGGTTGCTACGTCTGCGGCTTCCCCGTGTTCCGCCCCTGCTACGAGTACGAGCCCAAGGACGGCACTTAGGCCTGCCCGCAGTGAAAAACAAGTACAAGCGTCACAAGGGTATGCCAACCTCCACCATTTCCATGGATTCCATGTTCTTTTGCTGCTATTGAAACCAATGCCTTTTAATCGCTAGGAGCAGGTAATAATTCTAGGTTGGGTTGTCTTACATTGCTGGAATTTGTTGGCTTCAACCAAGGACGAATCTTAATCCATACTACTCAATTGTGTTCTGTTGTTTAGGGAGCCTACCAGTACACGGTGAGGAAAATGAGGATACGGATGCTGACAATGTGAGTGACTACAACTACCAAGCATCCGTCAACTACCAAGCATCCGTCAACCTGGATCAGAAGCAAAAGAGCGCACCTGCGTAATTGGCAACCTGAATTTTTTACTGATATGACATTGGCTGGTGCTTTTTGCGGTGGGAGTCTAAGCATGTAATTGGCATCAGACAAAGAATACAAGTATTGGCTAGCGTCAAGTAATTTTTACCTGAGCTCATAATTTGCTTGGCATTACATATTAGTTAAAACAATCTGGTTATAATTGTAGGATTGGTAATTAAGTTAATGAGGGAAGGTGCAATGCAGATCGTGCCCTGGTCTGCTACCTTGGTGTCTGGCCGCAGATTTTATCGACAACAAATGGTCTGTTGCTATCGACAACAAATTATATTAAGTATTCCTTCTTGTGATGTATTGCCAGTATTGGAGGCTTGGAGATAAATTTTTTTAGATATATAATCATGTTTTCCTCATTAACTTGTGTAGTTTTTTTGGATAATCTCGCAAAAGTGCTGGCCTAAATGAGGACAATTTAGCTCTTGTCCTGCTATTCTGCTGTTGTTTCCACTTTCCATGCCAACCTTTACTTGCAATGTGATACTGCAGGCAACGATACTGTGGAAGTATTCATGTGCAGGTGTTAGTTTTCTGATTTACAGAGAAGAAGTTATCTGCAATTTACCTTTATCAAGAACAGTATTAACAGGTTACATAAAGAGTCTTGATGTAATTTTATTCCCACCTTATTTTTTTTTTACCAAGAAAAAATGAACTCGATTGCACATTTGATTCCATCAGAACTCGTGCTTAAATTGCAGGCTTGCTTAGATGTCTATCATAGATTATTTTTTACTTTACACATGATTAATGATTTCAGTCATTGGGATAATGTTCTCCCCTGTTTTTTTATAAGATTTTTTTCCTTTCTTAGTACTTATAATGTTTACCCATCTGGTCAACTAGGACTCACTTGTCCCTTCCCCATCACCATTGTAGGAAATTCTGCTACTTGTTGACACTTCCCTGAATAGTCTTTTTTTCCTTCGCCTGAATGCCTTTTTTTTTCTTTACCTTGCATATGTACTTGTCTTATCATTCCAAAATTTAAGTAACCTGTGTTGTTTGCCAAGAATGTCTTTAATTTCAGAAAAGCAAATCCCAATTGCCCAATTGGTATTGTCAATATTTTTGAATTTTGATAATGATATTTCAGTTCTAATTTGCATATATCGAAATGTTGTCTTAGCACTAGCATGGGTAGTATAATGAATCAATTTATTATCTGCCATGTACAGGAATCAACTTCACTGAGGATGGAATTCTTGGTGGATATATTGAATAGCCACGTACATGAATGTATTGACAACATACTTGGGAGATCTCAAAGACCTATTTATGGATTAGGCAGATTATAAATTATATGATTGAGGCTACATAAAACTTTATTATGCCTTGTCATGCATAAGTGTTCTCTAGATTATATACATGGTCATATATACAACTATGTCAAAGTTGAACTATGGAAAAAAAATATCACCGTTTCGTTGTTTTTATATGCAATCTTGAAAAATAAAGCCCGTTT